>JANQDE010000089.1:513714-541523 GCA_037157785.1 Cephalotes varians
CTCTCTCTTCGTCCGGCAATAACGCTCCACGATCGTACTAGTTCTATCCTTCCTCTTTCTTCGAACCACCCCTCCCCATCCAGTCTCCTTCACGCCCTCTTGTCCCTCATGTGCGACTTAATCAGAAGTTTTTTTCGCTCGACTCGGAGGTTACTGAATTGTCTCGCCCGCTGTGTGTCTCTGCATTCAGTAAATTCAGTACCCGGCAAGATTCCGCTTTGTTATACACTGCTTCGTACGGCACGGAAGTGCATACGGTTAGTTACACGCTAAATTATTTTACGCTATTTAATGGACAGTTCTCTGAGAAAAGAAACTTAAAGAAAGAAGAAATAATCACGGATAATAATTGAAATTAGTGGACACTGAAAAAAAAACTCATTCATTATATTTATCAATTTCTTAAATCTTTAAATAAAATAACTGCTATTATTATTAACAAATAACATATCGCACCACCACAGCATTAACAAAATTTCTTTATAACATGACAGGCAGGTTCCTAAAATTTTTATGATATATAAAATAAAATAGAAAAATATATAGTTTATTTCTATTTCTGTTCAAACAGTATTTTTGAACGTGCAGAACGGGAAATGCAATAAGAACTACTGTCAGTGCAGTCAGCAAATAAATGCAAAAGGAAATATGCCTGACCTAACGGAATGAGGGAACTCAAAGGTAACTTTACGAGGTAGGTCAAGTGGCTCACAGATGGTCGGCCAGTAGGTTCTCGAGCAGCCGCCGTTAGATACGACAGAGTTCATCCGTCATGACGTTATCGCATTGCTCGGTCCAACTACGTGACGAAGATCGAATCTCATCACGATGGTGGATGGCGATCGTGGCGGCATGAGAACATCGGCCTGGGGCGCGTTTGATCGACTTGCCACCCCCTGAAGGGACTTCAGCAACGCGAATGCCAGGCGTTGACGTTCGAGCGTTGGGGAAACGATCGAAATTATCAATACGCGCCTGCGTACGCACGTTATATTACACTATGAAGAAGCATTCGTTGGAAATTCGCAGAATTCAACAGATTATGAATATCTGTAATCTGTTTTCAGTTAATAATTGTAGCCCGTAAAAGCTATAAACATTACTCTGATATGTTTCTAAATCATTAACTCATTAGGCGTACTAATAATATTTTTGGTATTATTTATTTTGAATTATTTATTTAGAAAAAATCAGATAATATATGATTATATCAAAAGCTTAAACGAACTGTTCAACTAAATGTTTAAATAAATTGTTTAACTAAAAAATGATAAAGACACGAAATAAAACAAATGCAAAAATTTTGCTACTTTAACTTGTAGATTTAAACAAATGTAACATTAAATGTAATGCTTTCCTATTAGAATATAACAATAAAATTAATATTTTTATGGAAAATACATAATGACAAAATTTTGAAGAAGAAATCTAATCAGACGCGTATAATTCGTATATTTTTATTGCGGAGAGCAAGCTGTATGCTCGAACGAAATAATTTCCAAAGTTCCCACGCGACGTTAAAAAGCAAAGAGAGGAAAAAATAAGAAGGCGAAAGATCAGGCAGCTTCTCCCATCGCGAAAAGTTTGATTGCAATACGACGGCGGTGGCGGCACGGGGAACTTCGTTCATCACTCGGAGAATTTTCCAGCGGAAATAATAATTCCCGTAGAAAACGGCGGGGTAGTCCGCGGAACCTGAGGGACAGTAAGTAACGTCAGAGCACAGCCGTCTTAATTCCTTCTACCATCTTTGTTCCGTCGCGTCGGCATCCACCCGCTGCGCCGGTTGCAGGGCCGCACAAACTTCCCGACCGAAATCCTCCTCGCCCCGCGGTCGCGCTTCTCTTTCATCTTATATGAAGTTAATTACATTTTTATGAGGCACCATCCTTCTTCACGAGCGCACACATACACCGCCGCCTTTATGTTTCACTCTGTAAGAAGCCAAGTGCGAACACTTGCCCCATCCCCCACCTACAATCTTCGCCGCCACTTTTCTCGCTTTTTGCATCATCCGCCGCTCGCTCTCCCGCCGTATCGTTTTTTCGTGACGGAATTGGTCGAACGGCGGGGCTAACGGGGGATGGTGAGGAGCGCGCCGTAGCGGGAAGTAAATGAGAATGACTTTATTGTCCTCATTTCGGAGCGTCTACCTGATTGTGAAGAGGTGCTGAGGAAGAGAGAGAGAGAGAAATAGATAAAGAAGAAAGATATAGAGAGAAGAGGAAGTGAATAGCGATGGAGTTTCCCTTTGGAGTGACGGAGGGAGGTTAACGCGCCGGTGGAGAAAAGTCGAGGGATGCTACCTCGTGAGTGGAGGGAAAGACGTTACGTTTTTCATTTCCTCCGCTTAAAGGTGATTTCCCGAATCACCTTTAAAGTGGAACCGACGGTGTGAGTAGTTTTTAATCTCGCCGCTTAGCCCCGGGGAGTGTATTTATTGTGGAGGTTATAAAACGCTGTCGGCATTGCCAACCGTCCGGGATGCACCCCCGTGCATTACTTGAATTCCGTTCAATACTTTTACAATACAATGCACCGCACGCAGAATTAACATATCGGTCGGAGTTGGTGTCAATCAAAACACATGCGTGCCGGAAATACGATATCTCCCCCGTTTGTCGATCCCCCTTTTCCTCGCGTGACTAAAGAATGCGACAATGCTGGAGAATGCGTTTTTATTTTAATTGCAAGTATATGCTAATTTCTAAGATATCGTTTCAATGAATCATTTTTGCATTTAGGGCAACAGAAGGTGCAACGCAATATTCTATTTCCGTGAGAAACGGATAGATAAAATAGAAACTCGTAATGCTTAACGTGGAAACTTTGTAACTTATTAGTTTTCTTTCTTCATCCGTTTACAAATGGCTTAACCTCTTCCCGAACTCCTTCCCGAAACTTTTAACGATGTATTAATGCGATGCTCAGAATTTCACAGTTCTTAATGTATGAAGGTTCGGAATTACTATCTCCGATATTCAATATAAATGCAAATACAATGTTTCATCAACTATGCTCTTCTGAGTTTTGTTCATAATTATTTACAACTTTATTTCGTAAAAGAATTTTATGATTTACTTTCAAATTATAGAACATCATAATTTTTTTTTTTTTTTAAGAACGTATATTATAAATTCGCGTTTGATAAGCTAACAAGAAAACATTTTCTCTTCGATTTTCTGGATGTATCACATAGTATTAAAATATAATATTTAGATTTCGATAAAAAAGAATCTTTAATAAATGCTACAAAATTTATTCAAATATTACTTGATTATTTGACGTTCCTCTTTACAAGCAGATAAACAAACAGTAAAAAAAAAAGATATGCAAACAAATGGAGAGAAAGCGAACATAAAATTAAAAAAATTACACCCCACACTTCTATCAAGCGCATAATTTTCCGTTCCGAAAAAATATTATTCCGCTCACTCCGCAAATCAGTTTGAAATCATGATTACATCGCGTATAAAACTCAAATTCTACAGCAAATTTCTACAGCAAACATATACATAAAATAATTTTGTTTATATCTATCTTTTCATTAAATGTATATTTGAAGTCTTTCGAATCTTTAATTCTGTACTTACAAATATTTTTTGAACAAGTTTATGAGGGATAAGAGATCTATCTCTGAAAGTTGAATGTTTTTTTCCAAATCCGTTTTATTGCTACTCTAGTTTATGCTGTTGTTATTCAATTCGTAACTCGAAAAAAGAGAGAGAAAGAGAGAATATTAGAAAGTATTTTCACAACCAGAAGAATTAAAAAAAAGATGAAAACGACATATACACACACACACACACACACACACACACATACACAAAATTGCAGTCTCGCTAAACAAATTCTCCCTCCGAATATTCTACTTCGTAAAATAATTTTTATGCAACTGAGGAAATAATTAAGAGATAATAAGTTAACGCTACGTTTTATAATAATATTAATTAATATTACATTTTAATAACAATGTAATTGTGTTTTAATAAAACTTTGTTGTTTTAAAAATACATTATACAATAAATAAACTTATTTTACAATTCCATTTTTTGTTAATAACATTTAATTATATCATAAAAAATTTTACAAGGCAACTCTAACAACAAAAACTTCTCTTGATAACTTTTTAATAAAATCAAGAGAACCAAATCTTTGCATTATTTCATGTGAGCAACGCGAAGTACGAACCTAATTGTTAGCAGATTTTTTTTATTAGCATCATCGACTTATTTTCAAAAAATTTAGTTAATCGCATAAATCTTAACGAAGTAGCACTCAACTAACGAATAATCGGATATTCTAGGATTTAATGTCTGGTCTCATCGTTAGAGCCATGATTCAATAAAGGAGTACCTCATTCAGTTATTGCAATCCCCGTGAACCCCTCGCTGCCTTTTACCTTGGCCAACTTTGTTTAAGTCTCACAGGGTCGTTCATGATAACCTTCGCGATAAGACGGTTCCATCGAATAAGTATTTTACCCACGGCAAAACGATAAGGACCATTCTTTTCTCTCTTACTAAAGCTACCAATAAATTTCATTAACTACGTGATACTCAGGAGATAGCTCGATCTGCCAAATATAGCGCTAATTTGATGAAACGTTCGCACCACCGAGAGTAATGTAACATATTTACGCAGTTATCCAAGTTCGGTTGTTTGATGGAGTTGGGATTATCACGACCGCGAAAGACATTTATTACTTTCTCGTACTTTCTCATAACGAAAGAGAAATGGTTGAGCAAAATTCTTCGAGTCTCTGAATCATTATTTTTTTATTTGCTTTTAAGAATTAAACGAAAAAGATTTCGATATTTTCTAAAAATTCTAATAAAATTATATAAAAATATTATTATATTTTTAATAATATTATATATTATATACATTTGAAAACTACTTACACTGTTAGAAAATTTATATTAAATTTAACACATTTCACATGTCCCAAATGATCCACTCAAATTATTATGTTAATTTGACATAAGATGAATATAGAAATTAGAAAATAACACAAACATTATGTAAAAATTAATACAAAAGATGTAAAAAGATGTTTGAACACAATTTACGAAAATATGTTTCCTCAGTAAAATCAACATTTATAATATATTAAATTAACACGAACATTTATCTTTGATTTATTTATTTTAGAATTTACGTTTTTAAATTACATTATTTTTATGTTATTTGTTCACTTACTCATAAATTATGTTTTACACTAAGAAATATTAATTTAACATAAAATATCCAAATAACATAATCACATTATGTCAAATTAACACTCGGATATGTTAAAAATTCAACACAATAATTTTAACAAGAATTATTTTTAACACAAATACAAAATTTTTTACTGTGTACATAAAAAATAATTGCTTGTTTCTTCCACCATTTCTCTCAGAATTAATTTATAATACTTTTACACAATTAGCATATTTTAGAACTGAATTACAGACCCTGATAAAAAAATGAATTAATTTTTATAATTTTTTAATTTTTAAGTTATAAACATGATTGTTATTTACCGTACAACTTGAATTATGTAAAATGTTACATCAATTGTAATCAATGAATAACATACTAAAAGATTGTTTCGAGCTGATTATGGCAACAGGTCGAATGTAGTTTCCATAAATTACACGCTCATAGACAATAGATCGATTTACAAAGGTACAAACCGCACTCACAACCGCGAATTGATTCCAACCCGTTGGAAACCAATTCTCAAATAACTTTTCTGAAAATAATATTTAACCGCCATAATTAGCTTAATGACGTGCCGCAAAGCTTTAGCCGCGTCTGTGGATTATGTTAACAACTTTGATACAAATATCCTGCCACTATCGGCATTTCATTCTCCTATCAGAGATATACACGCTCAAGTTGATTAAATTATTCCTCGGGACGGGCAAACATTATTCGCTTGCTCCGAACTCGCGCTCGTGCCGAGCAGAATCCGCTCGCCGAGTGTCATCGGTCCGGCGGAGATTTAAATTGTGCCCAGCAACAAAATGGAAATGAGGGTTGTAGAATGGAAAATGGAAGGCAGCTTAAAATACAGAGCGAATTGGAGAGAAAGAGAAAGAGAGAGAGAGACAGAGACGGAGCGAGAAAGGAATCGAGAGTAGGAACAGAGCGAGCGAGATGTGGAATGAGAGAACATTACGCGGGAAAATGGGAAAAAGACAGAAAGAGACAGACTGTCGGCAGAATTTTACAGCGGTCCGCGCGACCATTCCGCACTCACCCCATCGCGGAAAATAATGGCCGACGGATGCGCCTGTTGTTCCATTTTTGAATTCACGACCATTCGTGCGGTCTTGTTTATGCGATTTTCTTCCCCGCCTTGCCTGTTTATCTCGCCGTCTTCCCGAGAATACGAGCTAAGAGAAAACGTGCGTCTGAGAACGCGTAACCCTCGGCTGAGAAGCCACCTCCGACTATAACCCTCTACTCTTAACGCGAGTGCAACGCGCGTGTTTCAACTCCCTTGATGAATATTCACGTAAATAAGGCTGCGTGTAACGCGGGCCGGGTTAATGTAAATTCACGGTGTACGTCAGGGACGTTTAAGGAGACGAGAAGAGGCCAGGAAGTGGCGTGCATTCATTTGGTTGGATAATAAAACACTGATAATTATATCAGTGGAACGGAGCAAGAGATACGCAGGGATTCTTATCACTATGTCGTAATTGTTTATTAGAAATTTAAATAAGGATATCTACAGATGATTTAGCGTTTATCGAAATTCCATTACCTTAATCATTAAGATAAATTTACATTTTGTCACAAGTGGCAATTAAACGCAAGTTTCAATGTAATTGAATAAATATCTTTAATCAAAAAATTTACAAAAAATGTATGAGATGAAAAATGTTTCTTAAATAAAAAAACTTAAAAGAATAAATAGATAGAAAAAGCGTGAGTTTCAAAATGTATGAATTGAAATTAGAAACGAAGCAATATCGATATGGATTTGCAATTACAGTTTTCTAAAAAATACACAAGGAAAAAAATTCCGTTATTACTTGCATGTATTCAAATATTTTTTTTATTATATTTAATTTAAAAAACTTTAATTTATCGAGATTTGATTCGGGGAAAATAAATTTAATAAAATTTTTACTTGCGCGAACAGGAGCATTACAAAAACATTTTTATGGCTTATTCTTTGTCATAAGGTTCGTCGAAAAGAAAATGTAATTTTATAAAGAATCATGAAAATGTCATTTCACGAGGCGCTATAAATATAAATTCAAGCCATCGGTGTGCAAAACACGTACTTGAAGGTACATGTTGAAAAGTAGAGGTGTCGTAGAAATTGCCGCGACTTTAGACGGTTCGTTCTAAGAGAGCAAGACTGCTTACCGCGAATCTTCGTTAAAATTATTCATAAAGTTAATGTAATACCAGAATCCAATTAATTCAAAGAAACGGCACTATGGTCTCTAGGAATTCTTGCTCCTTTCATCCACCGCGCGACTCGTGAAATATTAATAACCTCGGTGAAACGCAAATTTTTCAGTGACCCGCGATGTTGGCCTCACGATGAAACAAATTTAAAAAAAATAACACCCTACTATTTATATAGGATTGGACCTCGAACGAGTACACCGTTTGTTTTCCAAAGTGGAACTTTCCGAGACATTGCAGACGACGTCTGAAGGAGATATAAAGATCCCGGCAGCATAGAATTCGTGATTCTCTGCAGCGCAGATGGTACGGAATGATACTTTTCACTCTACATTATACGCTGCAAGCGGCTGCTTCCATCTCCGCAATTGCGGGAAAAAAGCGGAATATATTTTGTTGTCGAACAGCGAGATTCCTTCTTGCTCTTCAATCTTACTTTATCCCGAGACGAATAATACTTTCCATTCTATGTTTTGCGACAATTGTTAAGCGTTTAATAGCATTGACGGAAAATTAACACACAACTATCATAAACAAATTGGGAAAATTTACTTCTTATACTTTTATTTACAGAAAAGAATCTCTTATTTCAAAAAAGTATCACATACTATCTTCATTATACTTTTAAGGTTTGCTAATAAATACTCTTTGATTACTTCTTTTGATTATTTCTTTTTCTCTAATTTATTTTTTATTACGATTTCCTTTCCGTAGGTTATATTTTAATTTTTCAGAAATGGAGAAGTAGAAATTTATATTGTTAATTTATTATTGTTTCTTCAATTATTGTCGCATGATCAGATAGAAATCTGCGTTAGCCGTTCCAACTTCCGCATGAGTGTGAATTCAATTCACCAGAGGACACTTAAAATCAAGTCAGGCAAAGAAAGGGTTAAAAAAGGGTTGAAGCAATTACGTTTGTCCATCAAAGTATTGTAAGAATAAAAAGCAGATACTTTTCTGCCGAGATTATTTATAATATTGTTATTATATATTGTCATTTTTGCGAACACATTATCTGAGTGGCTGGCAACTATTGTTTCCGCTTTAAATGCAGCTAGCTCGTATATATGAGATGAATTTAATACTCAAAATGCATCAACGGTGCACTATCTATTACATCTGATCTGTCGGCTTATCGAGTTGTAATTTTACACGTACGTTATAACTGGATAATGATTGACGCTAAATGGATATTTAGCGACATATTACACGTTACGTATCGGATCAATTAATTGTTAAGGCCGCGTTCAGCGCATGCTATTCGTTTTGTTTAACGATGCGATTATCGCGAATATTACGGAGAATGACGTAAATTTCCATTATCGATTCTAAATGAAAAAGAAGGAATATCAGAAAGAGAAATATATATTCCATAATTTCTAACTATTATTAGAACGGAAATAAAAAATGATACATTTAATGGAACCTAATAAAATTTTACAGTCAGAAAAACTATTCTTTTACTTTTAAAGTATATCACAGAGAAATATTGTAAATTCTCGAAATAGGAAATGTTTTATTATTACGTTTTTTTATACGTTATGTTAAAATAAAATAAAATTAAGTTTCTCTTTTCTTAATGATGTTAGATGTATGTGAATAATTCGTCACTTAATAAATAAATCGTGGCTTTCATAAGAATAATTCCGTCATTTAATAATAAATTCAGACGTGGCATTCGTAAAAGAGACTTTGTCTACCGTGACTTAGACTCGGCACTCCGAGTACGAATTGCGCAAATTTAAATCCGAACAGATTTTGCATAAGCGGCGACCTGATAATCCGGATTCTCACTGCGAGAATACGCGTCTATGAGGAGACTTTCGGGGTCGAGCAATCTGCTTCCATTTCCGCGACGGATGGCTACCTCCGACATCCTCCAAGAGACTCATGTTCGAAAGTAAATGCTTCCATCCGACTCCATTCTCGATCTTTTGTGTCCTGTTCTTTTGCCGCTTATTTACGCACCTCCGCTTACCAAGGGTGTTCACCGTTCTGTTCCACCCCTGAAAGCCTGCCAACCTTTTCCGGTCGAGCTGGACAATCGGACTTTCGCAAATAGCCTCTTGTCCAACCATCGCACTAATGCTGGGAGATTTTGAAATGTAATATGTACGAAATCGGTATGAGGGAGATATTGAAATGTAATATGTACTTGGTGCCTTATAGCATCACCGGTTCAACTCCGTCTATGCGAATCTTCGCGAAAATTTTGGAAGAAATTTGGAAATTAAGATCTTTTAAAATTTGATGTGACTTTTTATTGACATTAAATACGGCGAGCTTTTAATGTTCAGCACTATGTAGTATGAATTAGATGTTGCAATAGTGGATAATACAATCAATTCGGAACAGAAATAAACTAAGTTCATAATTTATATTCATAATATTCATATCCATAAAGTCACAGAATATAATGATCAAATCAGACAAGACTTTTTCAAACATCATTTTTTTCAGTCTTTGATAAATTATGTGAATTTACGCGTAATTTATCCGCTTGGATATAAGCAAGTTTAAGAGAATCTTGTATTATTCATTCTGCTCTAATTAGAAAAGCCGCGATTATATCTCACAAATATCTGAAGTTAAATTGTGTACGACATGAATATGAAATTAGATTCGGTGAACACATTTTCGCTAGAGCGAGCTGAGAGAATCCGTATTTATATCCGTATTTTTCTGAAAATCTTATATTTATAGTTATTATAGTTATTTAAATATAGTTATTATAGTTACCCATATATAGTTATTACAGTTACTAAATATGGTTATTATAATCACTCATTATAGTTGTTACTCAAAAATTCAAAAACGTATCAATTTGGGCATTCATTATAAATGAAATCTCTTTTTGAAATGAATGATAAAATTACCTACGTAATTTTTAGAAAGATTATTATTAAATATTATATAAATTTATAAAACGTAAAAGCTCTCTTTTTCTAAAATCCTTGTTTGAGTTATTCACAAGTCGAATAAACGAGAATAAATTAATTGCAAATAATATAAAAATAATAATAAATACTTCAAAGTTGCTCCGCTGTCGCCCCATGCCTTCTAGGTCTTCTTTTCATTTCATTGTCTTTTGACCGCAATCGCAATACTCGCAACACGACACTCACGAAAGGAATACGATCACGCAACACTTTGCAGCACTCGCAAAGTTAAAACTAATTAACGCGTGACGAACAGACCATGGCACGTTAAAAATACGTGAACGCTCTGTTGAATGCATCAATAAAATAATTTACAATTTATAACCTTGTTAGGATTTATACTTAAAAATAATAAATTGCACGAAATATGTATTTACTCCGATAAAGGCATTGAAAGATGTTAGTAGCAATTGATTAATTACGCAAATTAATAATTGCTAAATGTACGAAACTATCGCATTGAGCGTCTTCAAATACTCATTGCGTGGATTCAAGTGCTAATACAATACACGAAGCGACGCGCGCCACTCTGCCGCTGTGTGTATACTGAATGGTTTGTGTTGAAACCGTTGGTATAGCCTTTTTTATTTGAATTGACGTGGTAAACTTTTTTTAGAATTACTCGGCATGACATCTAATATTTGTTTTTGTATATAGCGTGCCCCTATGTATCGAAAAACCGCCATGCTATCATTCGCATTATTGAGACACGAGTGAACGTATAGTGCCAAACTGCTCCGTGTGCCATTTCTTGATGTGCGACAAATATTATTAAGAATACGAGATCAGACAATTCTTACAGCCAATTAGTTTCCAGTCAATTGCGATTATTTGATTCTTATTATCAATAATCAATGCGACGCAACGGTTGCTTATATCCAAGAGATATCTCAATTTATTTTATTTTCAATAGAAATTAAAGCAATATTGAAGGGATGGACATTTTAATTAATTGTATCGTAATATTAACTTCTTTAAGTGCTTATTGATTGAAATATATCTCGCAATAAATGAATTTGGGCTGATTTTCAATTTTTGCTCCAAAAACTTCAACTATTTTATAAATTTTGCGAAATTGTATGTCGCTTACAATTAAACAAGAATATTGTAATATTTTCACTTGATTATTATATTTAATCGCATTTGATATTTACAATATTCGCTCAACATGATTATATTAGTGCGTTTTCGCGAATGTATTACAATAGAAATTGAAACGAAGTAAAAGTTAAAGTATGAAAATCTTAATTGATCGTGTCGTGATATTTATGGGTGATGGATAGCGCTTCTTTAACGCGGTTCTGAGTGTTAAATGTAAATTGTAATCAAGGAACTTAAGAGGAAGTGATCTGGAAAATTAAACAACGGCGAAATAAGAACAAAATCAAAAATTTAATATTCATATGCATCTGCTATTAATCATCTAACTTTGCTGTTACGCATCGTATCCATAAATTTCTTATGACCTATTTGAATTTAATTTGCACAAAATAAATTAAACTTCTGTGATTTTTATTATAAAAAAATGAGGATCGATATTTGAAGCAGATTTTGCTTTTGTAATTACTCAATAATCTCATATATACTAATATCGGAGATAAGTGATCTTGTACTCGTTAGAGGCGCTAGATTCTTAGTTTTGAAACGAGACCGAAATTATCTCGCTGCGATTTTTCTGTGCGAAGATATTGTCGATTATATCGATCCACGATCTCAATTTAAAGCGGAGTTAGCGCGCGTGCGTTCACCGCAGCATATCGTGTTTCAAAGCACTCGTATTACACGTGTTTTCACACTTTTTTTTAGTAACGTGGCATCGCGTCTGGTCACATGTACGTTCGCACACGCGTATGCGCGGCGTTCTTTCATAAATGGTCGCGCGCGCCGGATTTTCAAAATATGACTTCGCGAAAAATTGACGTAGCGACATGCGACAAAAAACAGATTTTTTACATTTTGCGTTCCGCAGATGCTTATAGTAAAATACATATACTCTTATGATAGCACCAATTTATGTGTATGATGGGATAAAAAAATAGAATGCTGAAATATAAAATATAATGATTAATGGGGATAATAAAAATTTTTTTTAATGTATCATAGATGTAAAAAAAGTGTTAAATATATCATTCTCTTTACTAAAAATAAAATTACTGTAGTTACTCAATACTTATTAAAAAATATTAATGATTAATAAATGATAAGTGACAAGTAAATAAATGATGATGAGCAAAAATAGACTTCTTCAGAAAAATGATAATCATAGAAAGACCATAAAATAGTATTTAAAAAAAGTTTTAATATTGTGCGATTTTTAAAATCGCATCTTTTTTTTTAAATTGATTTCTGATTTCTTTATTTTACCGTACTTTTGCCGATTATTTTTTTAATTACTAATTGTATTAATACTAATTGTATTAATTTAATCATTAATCTAAAATTCCTCCCGTCTGAATTCACACATTATTCTCGCCTGATTCGTTTTTAAGATGAGAATTTTTCTTGCATTTCCGTAAATTATTTTTATATATTATTACTCGCATATGTGTTTACAATCCATTTATCATATTCGTATTCGGTTGTTATGAAAAATATTTTTGTACACAAACGTTAAATATATTTTCTGAAATAATTCACTAATTCAATAATTTACAAATAATTTATTCGAGTAAAAATGTTTATCGTTTTTTTATTAAAAAGATTGTAGAACGTTATACAAGAGAAATATACAAGAGAAATCTCGATATATTTCGTTACGTTTACAACATATTGCAAACTAAAGAACGAAATAATTTTACAAAGAGAAATTTCTCTTAATAAAATTTAATAATTTGGATATTACCAAAACAACTGCGTGTAGCATCATCTCGAAAATAAATCTCGGGTATCTACTCGACATACAAGAGCAAACAGAAACATACGGAAACATCACGAACGCAAATTGCTTACGCATACACGCGCTTACGTAGAATCGGCATTCGTTTGGCGCATCGATCGTGAATTACCGGATAATCTGAGCTTACGGCGCTCCACTCATGGAAACGTTTGCATAACAATAACGCCACATCGATGCAACAACAACAACGCGCGTATCCAATAAATTAGTAACTTTATTAAAAGCATAGAAAGCAAGCAATTGCCAGCAATGCCTGCGGCGACGGTGTATCTGCTAAAAGGACCATCTCTCCTTTCCTATTTCCTGTTTCACTCCCGCTCCGGAATCACTCTTAATGTCCATTTGATGGATATGAAATGGAAAATCCGGGCATAGGCGCTCGTGCATACGCGAGATGGAGGAATTAATGATATTTCTTGTATCTGGTGAAGTAAAACGCGTTCGCGCACGCATATAAAATTAGTGCATATACATGCCAATATAGAGAACAAACAGCGATCCGGAGTCACTTGATGACCTGTTAAACTTTGTGAAAGATGTAATATATTTTCGGACTGTACGTGAGTACGTGGACCGCATGTATGGTAATTATATCGTTGCATGTTCAGACCGCAACACTAGTTTCGCATTCGCGTTCGCGGTTATTCGCATGTATCCCCGATCACGTTCGGGTTAATATAACTGAATTGATATGATCGAAGAATATATATATCGTTGATTAAGAAAGAAAATCTTAATGTTAACTCTCGTAACATTAATTGTGTTAACATCATTAAGAATATTATTAGAAAAAATATACATACATATTTCAAGAGTATCTCTGACAGATGAAAAATTTAATCTTTTCATTGCATTTTGTCACATGCTATTTGAATTTCCATCTATACACGTCTTCTATTTAGACGAATAGAATTCAAAATCGATATTATATATGACACTAAAAAATAACATAAAAACTCGAATGTATATATTATCAATTTGTTCATAATCTTATTATTATTTACAATAATTCATTACAATATTATAATAATTTAAATAATGTGCTCTTATATATACTTATGAATTTTTAAAAAATCCATGCACAGCATTTAATGATAAATTAACAAACAAAATATCCGAAATTAAAATTTCAGAAACTGAACAATCGTGTAATAGTGAAGCTCTACATTTGTTATTCACGTAGCAGAAATCCTTGCTTTTTAGTCATCCCCACACTGCGTCTTCGTTCAGTTTTTTTTTTTCTCTTGTCCGCAACCCCTTTGCTCCGCACGAAGGCGGAGGCAGATGCATTAAATAGCCCGCAGAGAAACCGAACCGCCGCGCTGTCACCCCCGCTGTCATGAATGCGAGGGGTGCATTTTATGGGACATCACGAGCACCCATCGACCTTTCCTTCGAGCTGACCTTCTTGTACTTTTGTTTCGAAATCAATCATCAAGACATTTATATGCTTCTCGCGACAAGTATTCTGTATCTTTATATAAATAATTATTCCATCAAATATATTATATACTTAATTTTTTAACAAGCAATATCTTTTTTTCTATAGATATGATAATTAATATTTATATCTGATAATCTATATTTAAAAAATAAAAAAATGCTATTAGTTAGTAATTAAGTAGACAATTTTAATATAATTTTTAATGATATATATATATATATATATATATAATTAACACAAAATATTTTAAAACTTATATAATTAAAGAAACTCAAGGATAGATTTCAATAATACGATTTTATTTTTTATTTTTACTTACAAGTTTATAGTTTTGATATCTGAAATGATTCACGGAAAGAACGGTTTTGCTGAAAAATCTAAAATCTTAGGATACAAGTCAAAAAAGTAATTTTGTTGAATTATCAAAATAATTGTATAGAACGCTCAAACCAATTAAAATATCAAAATTTTTGCAACGTTGCTCATTATTTTTAAGGCTCCATCAAAATTATTTTGATTATCCAACAAAATTATTTTCAAATCTGTATCTAACAAAATTTTAGATCTCTCAGCAAAATTGTTCTTTCTGTGTTGTCTTTATAATTTTTATAAAACTTACCTAATATGCAGATTTTACGTACAGTATTTAATATATTTATATCATGAATGTGGGCGCCATCCGTTAGATATAAGCGATGAAGTTGACCGCGTGTGCTTTATGGGCGCTCGATCCGATAATATAAGAAGAAGAATTCTGGAGAAGAAGAAGAGGAAAGCAGAGACCTTTGTTGCCATCGACGTCGCAACTTATTCATTAAACGTACACGTAAATCAATACAATCACAAAATAATGATGATTACAGTCTAGGAAGAATTATGTGACGCCTCTAAAAAGATATTATATATTTTTATTCGTATTTTTAGATTTAATAAATTAACTTTCTTTTGTTTATATAATCACTATTTATCTCATGCTAATAATTACAATTAAAATATAATATTTAATTATAAAATATAATTTATAATTAGTTGTTAATAATATAAAAACTACGCCAAAATAAAATTCCGCAAAATCTGTGGCGATGAATACAAATTTTTGAACGCGTAATGGAATATAGTCGTCTACGGCAGCGCGATAAAGTTAATATTAACATACATTAATTTGGTTTGGCTATGAGTACGGAAGAGATACAAGCGAGATACATTTTCTGCGAGTTCGGCAAATATTTGGATATCATTATTGTTCTTCAGACCAATTACAGATGAGAGCTTTAGATATTAAATACACGATGAGGTCCGCGACTTTGTACCAATTTATCTGAAAGCCAAATAAGTCCACGGAATTTATGACTTGAATTCTATCGATCATGTGATAAGGACTTCCGCGCGAGTAATTAAACAATTCTTAATTATTCGATTGAGATAACGCGAGTAAGTACTTGAGTTATACTTGTTTTCCGCGCGCGTATTCTTATCTCGATGGAGCAAAATGTGTATTCTTCGCGCCGGATCTTCCCGATTATAGAAATGATTAATTCGCCAACGTATCTTTCCCTCATTTTACCATCCCGCAAAACGAAAACTTATGAAATTATGTGCTAGAATTATTTCTTCACTGATTCCTTGTTTAAACAAATGAAAGAACAGATATTTCCGGCTAATCTTACAATCACTTTCTCAATTATTGCGTATCTGTATTTCAGTTCTATTTGCGCTAAAAAAGTTTTATTTATCCGGATTTACAAAAGTACTGAATGTTTCGGGAACACGAAGGTTTATCGCACGAGAAAAAATTACACTCTCGCATCTTTTCGCGATCAAAATTTTTCTGAAACGATCCGATCTAACAATCTGACTCGCAACAGCTTACCTCAACGCTCCAGGCGTACAATAAAAACGTGATCATAAAAGCAACTGACACGATATCGTTTTTATCGTACTGATCTCTCCAACATTTTTTTCTTCTCCACGCCAGACGGTCGGATGTTCGATCCGTCTGACAACTCGTACTTGCAAAATAGCGAGTTTCATCGCGCGATGCATTTTCCGAATATGGAAAAAAAACACGCCATTCCAGGGGTGATTTCTATAGAACTCTAGTGTTTAAAGACGCGAGAGACCGTATACATATACAGCGGATGCCAAAGACGAGCTTTAAACAGAAAACACCGAAATGCGCTATGCAGAAGACGACAGGGCCGAGTAGCCATATAATTTATGCAATCGCATAGATGTAATCGCATTTGAATATTCACAACTATGCGCACGTCGCCGAAGAGGGGGTGGACGAGGAGGGAGCCAGTAACTTTATAATTACCGAGTAAATTACCTTTCCTCCAGCTCCTCGCCCTCCAGTTAGCGTCAAACCACGTACGAGAGCGAGCGCGCTCCGTGGAAGGTGAATTTATTGAAAATTAAGTCCGATTTTATCGCGCGGAAAGTTTCCAATTTTCCACGGTTACTTTCGCGTTCTATTTCGACGGCCGCGCGAGGAATTTGTGACGAAAGCCGACGGAGTGCTTAATAAACGATCCTACTTTCCCTCCGTCTAGCTCGCGCTATCGCCTCTCTTCATATCTTTCATAGCTTCTTTCCCCTCCATATATTCTTCACCACTTTTCATCATCTTTGTGAAAGCAAATTTGCTGCAAGATTGTTAAAATATCTCCCACGCAAATTATAAGGCAAATTCGAAAAGATATTTCCCAACATTCAGCCGGAAAAAACGGTTTTGCTGAAAGACCTAAAATTTTAGCTGGCTACAAATCAGAAAAGTAATTTTGTTGAACTATCAAAATATTTATGTAGAACGCTCAAACTAGTTGCTAAAATATCAACATTTTTTGCAGCATTGCTCATTATTTTTAAGATGCCAACAAAATTATTTTCAAATCTGTATCCAGAAAAATTTTAGATCCCTCAGCAAATTCTTTCTGTCTACATATTTTAATACATAATTGTTACGTTGCATTGGCAACCAAATTTAAAATACAAATAAAAAAAATAGCAAAGAGGCAAACTTTCACGAAATGTGTACTACTTTTACAAGAAACTTATTATATCACAGATTTCTTATTCCATTAAAAAACGTGTTTTGTTAATATGAACTTGGTTCGAAAGCCAACAAATCTACTTGCGTTAACGCCACCTGTCAATTTCACATACTTGAAAGTATTTTATTTCTACACGTGCAATTTCGATTTTTGTATCGATTACTCGCAAAAGTTTCGCACTCAGCAACGCGAAATAGGGATAGGCACGAGCGTGATGTGGGAAAAGCGTACCCGGAGGGGTATGACGTAGGAGGAGACGCAGGGATGGAGGCAGACACAAAATACAGAGTTACCTAATGGAATACGAACTTCCGATAACTATTGTAATGAAATTATCTGAAAACTGTCGGGGCACCGCGCACGGGGTGCACTAACACGAAATTAATGCGCGACCGAGCACGTTATATGTTTTACTTGTTAAATTCCGAAATTATCGTGTAGGCATCGAGTGTCCGCGAATTCGCGCGAACATTTACATTTTTGTCTTATTATGTCGAAACACGGGCGAGACACGATTAGTCCGTCAGGTTAGTGTACAGCGTATAAAATTACGATATTGATGAAATATCATCGAAATGTGGACGGATCTTGATTTGAAACGCAAATTTATAAGCCCCAACATGATCATATCGATAATACACTGCATAAACCAAATTGGATTTAAAACAGTAATGTTATATCAACCACTTTCGATTACTGTCCACGTTAAATACATAACGTGGACTATGCAATTCTAGTCATAAAATTTGAAATCCCCAAATCATAAAATCAGAATTCCGGATTTACAAACACACACACACACACACACACACAGAGCAAAATTTGTTGGCATAAGCCAGCAAACGTATTAGATTTATAGGCTGTAGAAAAATAATCGAGGAAAACAAGTTATATGAGAACTTTTTGTTGTATGTAAAATGTTCAATCTCGAACGCTCACAATTAAAGTGTTTTTCTTAGCAGTGAAAATAGTAATTGAAAAAGTAGTATTTCTTCAATATTGAAAAGAATTATAGGTAAAAATTATAATTAAAAATATTAAATATTAAGAAAAAAAAAATTAAATATACTAAAATATAGCGAATAAATATATCAACGATATACAAAATATAAGATAGTTATCGTGTATAATATAGACTATAATAATCATTATTTCTCCAATAAAAAGAATGGACTTGAGCCAGTATATCATTCGCTACAATCGTCGAAGTTTTCGTATAAACAGTCGAGAAGCGGAATCATCGTTTTAAGCGCAATATCCTTACCAAAATTGTCGATAAAAAAACAGAAGTTACGTCGTAATTCTTTTGTTCCTTTAAGGGAAAATCTGCGTAAGAAGAAAGGAGAGAGAAGCAGATAGAATGTGCAGGAGATATGGATTTATCCCAAATTTAACGTGAGCTGAAGCGAAACGAGTCCTTTTTATCGGTGGATATTCTTGTCTCTCTCTTTCTCTCCGACTTTACAACGCTCGCCAGCTTTCTGTTTCGGCTTTTATCAGCCTCCCTTCGCACGCGCGTCTTCTTCCTCCGTATGTATATATCTATCCCAGGGACAGACAATAAAAAAGAAATGGCCGAATTTATTTATAAGCATTACCCTCAGGAGAACGACAAAGTGGAGTCGTTTCGCCGACCGAAAACTGTAAAACGTCTCTTACCCGCGCTCGACCACGCTCGTATTTCAATTACGCGGATTTGTATGCCGCATCGTCGTTCTACTCGAATAAGGAAATGTTTTAACTAATGTTCATGTCGGGGACTTTAGTAGGGACGCGAGAATCCTCGATAGTCATTGTCGGTGGAATTATTCGAAGAGCGATATTGGAAGCAAATGTCGGATAGCATAACGTTAGGATATTTATTGCTCCGTACGTATTCCGATTCATGTGTGTGTGAGGAATATTCTTAATTAAATTTTTTGATAAGTTTTTTCAAGGTAATTAATAGAATTGAATTTGACAATTAATTAGTTAATAACTTTTAGCTATAATTTTAATAGCATAGGACCAAATTTCTTTCATACCTCTAGTATGTCTTTGATAGTGGAACAGAAGGTCAAAATTTATGTGCAGGCATATTTTAATTAGTTCAAAGTTGATTCGACAAAAATGTAATATCTGATCTCACTGATATAATTTGTATCGAGGAAACTTAGCTTAGTAATTTACCGTCATTTTTTAACTTGTAGCATTTCCTAATATAGCTAGAAGAAAAAAAGTTTAATTAACTTAATTGAACTTAGCTTTAGTTGGTACAGGCAGCCCTAAATGGATTATATCCAGGATTTGGGACAGTTTAAATCGTATGCGGAAGGCTCCCACGAGGCGATGGCCAACTCCAGAAACCGGCGGGGTTGGCAATATGCGAGTGAAATTCCGTATCAACGTTAAATCCATACGGAAGTACACTCAGTACCTGCGCCTGCAGAATGCCCGACATAATTACACAGTTGGGGCCGTATAACGGCATTTAACCAGTCGTTCGTAATTGCCAAGTTATCGTATCGCGAAAATGAAACAAATCAGAAATGAAGCATGTGCATATAATGTTAATTAGCTGACGATGCATTTTGAAATGAATCACGCGTCGACGACGAGCGCACAGTCTAAACGCGGGTCGATTAAACGTGACATCCTGAAAGTTAAATTGCGTTTACTTAATGGTAATCTGCGTCTAAATGCGCTTACGTGTTACGCTACTCCGAGCGTAACCTCCGAAGCGCGTATCTACTTCACATTGGTTTAATGTTAACTCTTGATTTAGGTGCGAAATGGAGTAAGATTCGCGTACTGCTTTTTAAGAATATAAATTAACAGCTTATATAATAGCGTTACACACACACATACGCGCGCACGCGCGCGCGCACACGCGCACACACACACACACACACACACACACACACACACACACATTTACATATGTAAATATATTATATATATATGTGTACAAAATTCATATTTCTTTATTATCCACGTGACTTAACTTCTTCACTTCATTATAGAAATGAGAAAAGCTTGTTTCAATAATCTACTTAAGTAAATAGAATGTTTTAGATATATAAATATATTTATCGTTTTAATTAATTCTTAAGGAAGTATCAAAAGCTAAAGAAATTATATTAATTAAAAGCTATAGAAATATTTTACTATATACTGCGTATATACTATGTATTTTGGCATTAAGCGGAAAAAGAGGAAAACATCTTTTTTGTCTCTTTTGTTGCTGTCATTAGCTTAACACGTAGGAACTTATTACTTCAATTTTTAGTTAGCATTGTGTCTTTAATTGAGTTTCTCTCTTTTTCTCTAATTTATAGATAAAGCTATATAACTCTGAAAGCTACGAGTTATAGTAAAATTATTTTTTTTTATAATATGAATAACAAAAGAACTAAATATTTAATTGAAACGACTTACGCCAAACGGTCAATGCTAATCTTAGTGCTTATTATGTAAATTTTTAATTTACATTTTTAATTCATAAATTGATAATATTCTAGCTTCATTTTAAAATTGTATTTAATAATATTATTATCCAGGATAACTCCGGTTTACGGGGTCGCACGGGGATTTACACCTGAAAAAATAGAAGAAGTGATAATTTGCACGCAACCATTCTATTATATGCTTTTATATTACATTAATATTATGTTATGATTTCAATTTTTTATATTAATATTAACGAAACTATTATGAGTTGATTTTTAATCTAATAAGTAGCTCAATCATTATTACAATTTACATAAAATAATTACTGTAAGAAGTGTAAAAGTCTAGTTATTTCATAATATATAAGAGAGATAATAAAGGATGAAGTATAGCAAAAGTATAAGTATAAAATAAAAGTATAATTGTTTAACTCTTGCATTCTTTCTTGAATTCTTGTATCTCATCTGTTTGGGATATACGGCATTTTTAGCATGGGATTTATGCTGTAATAGTATAGACGCTTTGTGAATAGAAAAACATAATAAAAAATGTTTATGTTTAAAATAGTATTCTGCGTTAAAATTAATAAATATTGATATGTTAATTAATAAATAAGAGCAAAAGATTATTACTTTATACATATATCATTCTTATTTTCTAATAAAACCTGGTAAACATATTATAAGTTGCTGTGTCATTATGTCTCAGTTATAAGTATTATTTGTAAATTTGTAAGCGTATATTTGATCCACAACTGCATATACCACTTCTACAAAATGCAAGAATTTTTTAAATTTTTTATTTTTTTAAATATAAAAAATAAATATTTCGTATTTCTATTTTTTTTTTATAGTAGCAGATAATACAAAATTTTTATTGATATAGTTTATTTATCGAGACCGATTTTAAACATAGTAAATAATACTTGATAAATTAAGTTTTCAATAGATGCGACATATATATGTTTTAGATTTTTAATTTACATCTTTAGTTCATAAATTGCTTATATTCTAGCTTCAGAATTGCAATTTAAGTAATAATGACGATAATAATAATGCATAATAATAATAATTTATGRATTGAAAATGTAAATTAAAAATTTACGTAATAATTAATGCATAATATACTATTAAGTATTAAGATCAGCATTGACGTGATTTGATTCAATTGATTATTCATCTAACGGTCCAATTATATATATTTTTTATAAATTTCGTCGAAAGATTTCTGTACACTTTCTGTATAATTATAAAAGTCGTAATTTACTATACAATAAAATAACAAATATAAATCTAAATATTAATATCCAAAACATTAATGTGTTTACAACCTAAATATGCAAATTCTAAAATCCGTTTTTTGATTTCTATGATCTTTCGATATAAAGTTAAAGAACTGACGCTAGCTAATTTTCATGCAAATACTTAAGGGGATGCTAGCGAGACGACCGAACTTGAGCGATGTCGATATATTTTTGGTTCAGAATTAGAAATGTCGATAATATCRGCATTTTTWATWYCAAACTACAAATTCGAYAATATTTTTCGTTTWCTGCATTATCATATTGGCTCACGTACATGTAGAAACAATACATATATGCTATGCACAMATSYCATTTAAAATGAAGGCATAAACATATGCACTGGCAATGGCATGTATCGTTTTCGACATCATATATGTATATATTGCACATATGTGATGAATAGCGACTTTTTGCTATAAGAAGTCATAATATATTCACACTTATACTAGTCTAGTGTCTAATCGAAATGTATGTGTTAGTTTAGCAGATTATTTCGTAATATTGCTACTACTTCCAGTATATATATGTATACATATATATATATATATATACATTACATATTGGATTTATATATGCAATTTCACGGAATAATATAAAGTATGTACATAAAGTTTATTGTAACACATAAATATATGTACACACAATTATAAGCATGCAACGTTCATGATAATTATACATAAACGGTGTTGCATAAGAGACTATCACTTTTTGTCTCGTAAACTATATATATATATATATATATATATATATACATATATATATATATATAAAACAGTAGATCAAACAAATATGACATCAAACGGACTGCACTCTATTGTGAGCACAATAAATACTTAAAAAATTATGTTAGAAAATGAGGCAATGTATATAACTTTTGCACTGTAAAGTGAATATTTTAATGTGATAAAAATTGTAGCTTTTTTTTAAAAAATTACAACAATATATATAGATATAATAAAATTATTTTACAAACTAGTTTTTTTTACGCTTTATTATTCTCTAGCATTTTGTTAGAATTAGCCAGCTCACGATTGACACCTTTGGCATTTTATAAAAATTAGCTAGCTCACGATAAACGCCTCTAACATTTTGTTAAAACTAACCAGCTCACGATTGACGCCTCTGGTATTTTATTACAATTAGGGCCAATTTCACCAACGTCGGTTAAGCTAACCGACGGTTAAAGTGTCAAATGCGATTGGTTCATTCTGGTTAAAGAAAAATGCGATTGGATAATTCCATTGGAACCATTGGTTAGTCGGGTGGGCTCCGATAGCACATGTCACCGATAGGCTAATTTAAAATAAAATTTTCTGATTGGTGGTCCAGTGGAAAAAACTCTAAGCACCGGGCGATGTGAGTGGACGTGTTCTATAGGGACGTGTGCTAACGGGACTCTCCCGTTTTCTTACAATTAGTCAGCTCACGATAAATGCCTCTGGCATTTTATTACAATTAGACAGCCCACGATAAACGCCTCATTTTCTTAAGCATGTATCAGACTAGAGATTGAGATTGAGATTGTATTGGAATTTAACCAATTAGAAGAAAGAAAACCAATCTTAAGTATAGTGAACCTTGCTTTGATTGATCAAAATCCAATCCAATTTCAATCCCACTCTCTAGTCTGATACGGGTTTAAGAAAATGCCAGAGGCGTTTATCGTGGGCTGACTAATTGTAAGAAAATGTCAGAGGCATTTATCGTGAGCTGGCTAAGAGCCAATTTCACCATTGTGAGGTGCGGTGCGGAGCATGTTCGAGCATGTTCGAGCATGGGCGAGCATGGGCGAGCATGCTCAAGCATGCTCGTCCATGATCACCCATGCTCGCCCATTCTCGAGGATGCTCGCCCATGCTCGAGCATGCTCGAAAATGCTCACCCATGCTCGCCCATGCTCGAGGATGCTCGCCCATGCTCGAGCATGCTCGAAAATSCTCAYCCATGCTCGCCCATGCTCGAGCATGCTCGCCCATGCTCGAGCATGCTCGATTAACGCCTCTTGCATTTTCTTACAATTAACCAGCCCATGACAAGCGCCTCTGGCTTTTTATTAAAATTAGCTAGCCCACGATAAACGCCTCTAGCATTTTGTTAAAACTTACCAGCTCACGATTGACGCCTCTGGCAATTAATAAAAACTGGCCAGCCCACGACAAGCTCCTCTGGCATTTTATTAAAATTAGCCCACGATAGACGCCTCTATCATTTTGTTAAAACTAGCCAGCTCATGATGGATGCGTCTGGCAATTAATATTAATACTAATATTAATATTAATATTTATATTAATATTTGGCTCTTTGATATGCTATTATGGACGGTGGCAGAAATGGAAATATGGGGATGGAAGGAGAGAGAGAGATTGACGATGCTGCAGGAGAGGTTCATGAGATGGGTTTTGGGAGTAGAGGGAAGAACACCAGGTATATTGTAAGAGAGGAACTGCAAAGGGAAAAATTAAAGAGCAGGGCAGGGAAAAGAGTATGGGGATTTGAGAAAAGACTAGCGGAAGGAAGGGCAATGTTTTGGCGCAGAGGTGTTGGCAGGAGATGAGGGAGAAGATGCTCAAGGGAGGAGAGCTTTTAGGATGAAAGAAGGAGAGAGAGCAGTTTTTTTGAAGAGAAGGGAGTGGAGGTGCAAGGGAGAGGAAAAGTTTGAGAGACGAAGCGAAGTTTGATGAATTGGAGAAGAAAAACAAGGAATATAGAAAAGAGAAAGATAGGAAAAGATAAGGAAAGCGAAATACAACAAATGGTATGGGTTGATGAAGGAGGAAGGGATTCCAGGTTATTTGAGGAAAGGATGGGGAGAGAGTAAATAGAGAAGGGTGGTAAGGTGTCGATTGGATAATGAGATGAGGGAAGGGAGATATTGGAAGGAGAAAGATAAAAAAATATGTATGATATGTGGGGAGGAAGAAAATCGTAGAAGCATTTGTGGGAAGAATGTAGAAACATGGAGGGAAGAAGGGGTAGGAAATTGGCAAGAGGAATTCGGAAGGATATTGGGGGTAGAGAGAGAGGGAGAGAGTTGGATGAGGGAAATAGAGAGGGAAAGGACGATGGGAGGCGGGGGGGCAAGAAAGAATGGATGAATAAAGAATGGTGTGTTCTCGTGTTTTGTAGTCAATTGTAAACGGAAACGGAAGTTCCTTATTGGTTATGGTTTGCGATGGAGAGAGAGAGGAGCGATAAGGGATGCTTGATACGATAGGAGGATAGGTAAGAGAGAAGCATGTTGTTAGGCAGGTTAAATTAAGTTAGTAATAAGGTAGTATTAAGTTTAGGTTAAGGATGGCATTTATGTAAAGATGTAATTGGAATGGTTTTCGGGTTTTTTCCTTTTTAAGAGTATTTTGTAACCTCAAGGGGAGCAATAAAGCATATATCTATACAAGAGAATATTGTATTGTTATTTTGTTGTTCAATACTATATTATTATATTCTCAAAAAAATAAGAAATTGCTGTTTAAAAAATAGATAAAGAAAGTACATATTGTAGATACACAGGTTTAAAAGTTGTAATTTAAAAGTTCGGAAACGACCAATTATCTCCGAAATTATTAGTCTTATGAGAAAATATTTTCGATTAAAGTTGTAGGGTTTTAAGTAACGCATTATATAGCAGTGTTAGCGTGATTTTGGGCTAATTTTTCATAAAAATTATTGTATTTTCTATTTGAACAGATGTGCCCATCGGGTAATGCTAATGCTGGCGGTAGGTTAACTTTAATCCTTCTAACTTCTGAACTAAAGATCCGAATTTGATATTATCATAATTTTTGAAAAGTCTGGATGTCAATTATCAAAATCTTTGTAATAAAAAGTACCCTTTGTAATAAAAAGTTTAAATTTTTTAAAGTAATCTTAACAGGTCATTTTAAGATTATTTCAACGTCACACTAATATTTTATGTAATGTATCACTTAAAATCCTACAATTTGAGTCCGAAACATTTTCCCAATAGCACCAATAATTTCAAAGATAATTGGTCGTTTCGGACTTTTAAACCACCCTGTATAAGATAGGTATATAAGAATTTTTTTAACTTTGCTTGTGTCAATATTTTCATGTCACGTTTATCGCTTCTCTTCACTGAAAGTGGAGCGGCAATTGCAATTAACTTTATCGATTTTTTAAGATAACTGACACACACTATCTCACGAGGATTATTATCAGTCCCGGAGCTCAGATCATTTTATTCAGAATATTTGGTAGTATATTCGTAAATTTTAGCTCTCATTTTGAATCCGTAATGATCAAAGAAAGAAGAGAAAAATAGAGACAGAAATCCCCGACAGATAGGAAAAAATAGCGTGGCTAATTGCCGAGCACACTCTTACGACCTGTTGTCGCTCAGCCGGCGAACTTTATTGCTCGGATTACCAACGCATACTTGCCTGGATAATATATAGTATCTCTACTTTTAATCCATCCATCTGTTTTCTAATATGTTATTTCAGAAAATAAATTCGCGTAATACGAATAATTTCAAGCAGCACAATAAAATTAATTTAACAAAGCGTAAATAAAATGATGAATTAAATATAAATATATAATAGTTAAAACCAAAATATGAAAATTCTTAATAAATATGAAAATTATATTAATAAATTCTTTTATTTTTTTGTAAAAATTATGTTTTTTATGCTAAATTAATTCAATTTGTTTTTTATGCTCTTTATAGAAAATGAAAGTAACAAAAAAAACAAAGATATAAAAAAACTGAAAATTTTTTAATATTTAATTAAATAATTATGAATAGATAAAAACGTCATATGAAGATTCACAAGAATATAAGACACAAGTAATTGCACAATTTATACGAAGTAATTGCACAATTATATTATAACTTACATGCAAAATTTTTTTTAGCTTTGATTTATTTTGTTTAAGAAAACAAAAAATATTTTAGAGCAACAGCTTAAGCAGTTGTATAGAGGAAAGTCACTCTCTCCTTATTTCTCAAAAATTAAACAAAATACTTTATTAACATTAATAAAAGCATGATCTGTTTAGATGATTAGAAAAATAAAAACTTATAATTCGTATTAACACGTTAATCGTCCACCAAAAATCGGATGTATTTCTTGCGGGGTCCAAAATTCAAGTTTTACCGCAGTGTGACGAACTAACAGTATATTGATTATTTTATTTTTTTGTTCCCCGTAGGACACTACCTTCCATTTACACTATCTTCCATTTACATTCCTTAATATAATCTTACTACTAGCTTACATTACCTTAACACTATCGCATGCTTCCTTATATCTATCTTATCTAAATGCTATCCTACTTATGTATATACACACACACACACACACAC
>JANQDE010000089.1:541923-557939 GCA_037157785.1 Cephalotes varians
TCATTCCTTCATTGCCCCTCCCCCTCTCGTGTATCTCCTCTACCTCCCTTCTTTCTCTCCATCTTCACACCTCAGCCCCATATCCTATTATCGTCCATATCAATGTGTCATATAGTCACATTCTTCTTTCCCAATCTTTTCCCCATATTATCTTTCCTATCACCTATGTTTCTCTCATCGCTACTTTCTTCTTTCTTTTCCTTATATGTGCTTCTTGGCCTCCATTTCTCATTAACGTGTCCGAGATACTTAGTTTCCCTCACTTCTTCAATTCCTTTCCCTTTCCACCTCCAGTCTATTTTCTTTTTCCTCCCTTCCCCTTTCCTAAATCTTATCATTTTTGTTTTTTCTATATTTAATTCCAATCTTTTTTTATCTAAATATCCTTCCATTCTACTTATTAACGATCTCATATCTTGTTCTTTCTCTGCCATCAACACTATATCGTCAGCATACATCAGAGTGTACGTCTTTCCCTCTCCCAATCTTATCCCTCCCCACCCTCCTCTCTTCAGAACTAACAGTATGTGTTAATTAATTAATTTGCTTTTATACTGTAATCGTATTATTAATTTATTAATTTATTTGCTTTTATATTGTAATTGTTTTATTAATTTATTAATTTATTAATTTATTAATTTATTAATTTATTTGCTTTTATACTGTGATTGTTTTGTAAAGCAGTTGTGAATGACATAGCCGTCATCCAGATTTGAGTGACATGGCAATCAACGTGTTAAGACAGATCATAAGATAGTACATATTTTTTATATTCTGTCTCGCTACATGTATACGGGACAACATAAAGTAAACGTATGAATCAACAAAAAACGTTTTACATCGAAGTGAAATGATTTTAGAAATTTTCATATAAAACTTATAGGTATTTTGTACAGATGTAAAAGAATAAGAATATGTAACCTTTTTGTCTACTATGTCAGTTTTAAGATTTATTTTATCTATTGCTTATTGCTTATCTTATAAAAAAGTTAATTATTGCAAAATTTGAAACAATATTATAAAATAATATTATAAAAACTGTATCTATATATTACAAATAATATTATAAAAACTATTCTAAAACACTTTCTAGTTGTATTTTCAAGTTGTATTTTCAAAGTTTTATTTTTTGCTTTTAAGCAAAAATATGAGTCAAAAACAAAATGATATAACGATATCGACGACCTTTCTCTATAAATTTAAATTTTGTTATTTTTACTATTGATTAGAGAAATGATCTTTTAAATCTATTAAAGAGTCTATTTATACATATAATCTATACTTATTAACATTATATACATAAACTATATATATAAAAACAATAACACGTTAAATTAAATTTTTTAAATTATAACAGTTTATTGATTTTAGAAAACCGGATAATACTATGCTTTATAATAGTTTTTCTATATTTTATACAAAGTTATATCATCGATAATTTTTATTATCTGTGGAAAATAGAAGCCGATTGTAAAATTCCGGGCGTAATATGATATATCAATCGATTTATAATGGCAAACAATAGCAATGCGATATAATTTTGCTCAGAGTCGGGAATCGTCCTCAAATCGTGATCACTCAGCTTGGTCCGTCCCACGCGCGTTCGCTACGTCATGTTTGCTTAGTTTAATCCGCTACCCTTCCAATCCCTCAGCTTTGTTCCCCAGAGCCGTGGGGCGACGTGAGAGCGACGAGAAACCCCCTCTTTCCCCAGACAAAAAGACAATCGCGGTTAATTGCCACGCACACTGTCCGATCACTTGTCACTCGTGATCCAATAGCCGGGTGAATTCCATCGCCATTGTCCTTCCAGTCGCGTAGACGGTACGCGCGCGGCAGAGAAATCAGAAAGGGCTGTCAGAACTCGGGGGACAGTATCGCGAAGAAAGTGTTAGGAAAAAGAACGACGACCCGTCGGAGTGATCGTAGTGCGGTGTGGAAGTATTAATTGCAATCGTCGCTATTTATTTGCTCGCCATCCCTCCCGCGTGTCTCATCGGAAATTGCCATGGCGGTCAGGTACGTGTTACAGTGGAAACAGCGTGACAACAGTGGAAACCGCGTATCTTATCTGTTAAAAATTGTACCGACGAATGCGGATGATAAGTAGTTTTTACACGCCGTACGAATGCCTCATGCACCCCAAGAATGTAAAGGATCAACAGTGTCAAATTCGCTGTCGCGAGATGTAACGTCATTTTTCTTATGTGAAACCATGAAAGAGCAGAAGATTTCATACAATACTACTTTCTTCAATTTACGTTAATTGCATTTTAGTAATAGTTTATTATTAATTTACATTTAATGAGTCGAGAAACCGCGTCTCTTCCCGGAAATAGATATTAAACGTTATTAAATCACATTATATTAAAGCAAGAGAGAATCGCACAGGAAATTCACGAAAATTGAACGATCGCGCGTCCCTGATACTTTCACGTTTACAGCAATCGAGTGTTCTTAATATAATAGCAGAATGTTTCGCAAGAAATCCGCTTAGGAAGTTTACCGCAATTTTCTTTCTTTTTTCCGCCGCTGTAACGAACGAAAGAATCGCGCTAATATTCGAAACTTGGCTTATATTTTCCCAACAGAGTATGCGCGCGCGTTATTATGCAGCTCGTCATTGTTGTATCTGCAGCCAATTTCATCGTCGATGCCGATGCCAACGTAGATCGCGAGGAGTGGGTCGTCAAGATACAAGGAGGCTTGCAAGTAGCGTTGCAATTAGCTGCTCAGTCTGGTTTCAAACACCATGGTCCGGTAAATCCTTTTATTAATTTCACGTAAACGGAGTCCCTTCATCTGCATTTTCACATAATATCGCGAAAATTGCGAAACATATTACATCGCGTTCATAAAAAAAATACTGGAACATGGGTTCAGTAACAAGATATAATATATAACATTTTCATTACTTTTATTAAGGGGGAATCCTACTCTAAAGCGCTAAGAAATAGGGTAAATATATATATATATATATATATATATTTATATATTTATTATATATATTTTCGTATTTTATTAATGCCTCTTTTATGTAAACCTCGCTCCGGATAAAAAATTACAGTTTTTTTAAATAAAATAAAACTTGTTCAAAAAAAGATTTGATTTTTTCATTATTTTTTCAACACGGTTTTTAACAAAAAAAAGAATTTATTATTTTATTATTTTAACATTTTATTGATTTTATAGGTTTACACAAAAGATATAACATTTGATTCGAATTACCCAAAAGATGAAGCCAATCCGATTATTAGTTTTTGTATTATGATATCAACGAACTTAAAACATACGATTTCGAGAAAAACACGTTTAAAGTTTTAGATACTATTCATACACGGTTTTGTATACTTACAGTTAATTTCTGGTTAATTTGTTATTCCTGGTCCATAAAATAAGTCTTCTGCTTCTTCAAAAAATTCTTTTGCTTCCTCTACATTACTTTGGTCAGCAATAGGACTTTTTCTTGTAGCTTGAGCGACCTTTATTTCTGCTCTTGCGGTCGCAGTTTATCTGCGTAATCCGCAAACCTTGATCCCTTCTTTTTTTACTTCTCTCTTGACCGTTAGGGCTTCCTCTTCTATGCTTCCTTTCCTTTCATGATTTTAAACACGTCTGTTCAAGCCAAAGTTCGAGAAAGAAATTGACCTGAATCTGAAAGATCATTGAAATTCTAACCGTTGTGTTAGATTAAACACACATATAAAATTTGTTGTATATATAAGAGACTCTGTTTCTTTTGTTTGAACGCTTGGGGTTCTTGAAACATAAAGAGATCTCCGCGTGCTGAGCGGATCCCTTACCTGAGCGCATCAAACGGTCGGACGGCTACCTATTAAATCGCTTATATATTCGTCAATTTTTCGAATTTCGAAATAATACTTTAGGAACATATTTTTTTAATGTTCTACTATCAGAAAAATGAAAAAAAAATTTTGCGATTTTTTTGAAGATTCTAGATTATGATCTCTTCTTAATCCTTAAATACTATATGCCCTGAGAATGAGCAAAAACTGCGATATGTTATTCGGACGTGATTATATACGAACCATGCGATTATTTAATCGGAAGCTATACGATATTGCGAAATGATTCCTTATTTACATCGATGTTATTAATTTTATATTCTTTCACTCCATCGGTATATCCCGAAGGAAAAAATTTACGTAACACTCCGCATGTGTACGTCACTCTTTAACGAATATTTAAAAATAGATTAATCTTATTTGAAGATTATCTCGCGCGGGATGACATTTTGTTGAATCCCGGACATATGGCGTGTACTAAGTCGCGTTATCAAGTCGCGATATCAAGTCATATCTAAAAGCAAATTATTACACACATGTGTTAAAAATATTTAATTGCAATTTTTTATAAATACTTACTTGACTTTGAACAAAATATCTTCTTCCTTCAGTTTTGGGTCATCCAAAAATTTATAAAATAAATATAAGTTAATGTTCATCATTTTGTTAATTTAACATTTCTTGTTTAACACATGATTTAATAATTTCTTTAATTATTTGAATATAAATACGTGTATTGTATATTATTATGTGACAAAAATATTAAAATCTAGCCAACTTCCGTAAGTTTCCAACTTCTGTTCGTAATAAATTCTTTAAAAAAAAAAAATCTTATATTGTCTCCAAAAAAAAATTAAAAAATTATTAAAAATAGAATATTCTGTTATTAAAAAGTCAATTCTAATTTAGTTAAAAAATTAACGTAAAAATCTTTACATATATTTAAAATATATATAACATATAAATAATCTTATTTTATAGCAAATTTTTTTATATTCAACAATCGTCTGTCTTTAGAAAGCTTATTATCTTAAAAAACATAAAAATTATGTTTTATGTACACGCGCGCATGCACACGCGCACACGCGCACACACACGCACACACACACACACACACACACACACACACACACACACACACACNCACACACACACACACACACACACACACACACACACACACACACACACACACACACACACACAGTTGATATATAGTTAAGTTTTATATATATATATATATAATGTGAACAAAATAAAGTTAAACTTGAAGAGAATTGAACGTTGCACAAATGGCTAACAATAAGATATCAGTTGTTCAACTTTTAATTGCATCTCACTATCTTTAACTTTACTTCTAAAAGAGTTACAGATATCTTGACAAACTTATTCTTTAACTCAACGAATGTCCGAAGAAAGAAAACTTAACTGATATTTTTAGTTAATATTTTTTAGTAATAATGATTCGATAAACACACAATATCAGAGATTTCTAGCGAACGCATTTTTGCAAGTTAGAAATTTATTCCATTACTAAAAATATCTTTAAACATTTTTAACAAAAAGATTTCTCATAATTTTCATAAAGAAAATGCTAAAAGAAGGATATTTTTGTATCTTGGAAAATTTCGATAAAAAAGATTAATAAATTCATACAAATGTAGAAATACATATGAATATCAAGGGATGTTGATCCCATAGAGATCAGAGATATCCCATAAAAGCTATAAAAAGTATCCCAATTTCTGCAAAAAGTTTCCGCCCTGGGTCTCATTCTGTTCGCAAATACAGTTCGGGAAAAAGGGATGTCCGTCGCACAGGTATGAAGAAATTTTCGTCTCTGCCGACTCTTTGAGGACGCATTCGCATACATATATTTCACCGTCCCCGAATCTGGCCGAGGAAGGCAAAATGTGTTTCGGAGTTTCAACAGCGTGGATATACGAGAGCGTGGATACACGAGATACGCCGGCGGCCGCCAAATCATTTCCTTTGCCATACGGATGACTGCAAAGAGATTATCCCCGTAAGCGGAGCCTCACGAGTCATTTGATCGTACGTTCATTCCGTTCCGTTCGCGTCCGCCAACGTCGTCTTTACCGCTCGCAGATGTCTCTTGCGCGGATCTCAGGGCCCGGTGTACTTTGCAAAACGAGTTTCGCCGCGAGATCATCGCGAGAACTCGAGAGAAAATATCGGATCGAATAGGGCCGATATCGCATCTTTTTTCTTTTTCTTTGAGGGGAACGTCTCAGGCAATCGCCTTATTTTCATCCGAGCGTCGAGTGCTCCCTGCAGTTTTTGATGCGTAATATCGGAAGATGTACGAGGAGAAGCAGTAATATCAGTCTAATTTCCTAGGAATATCTCGTTAATCGTGTGTTAAATCGAGCAGCATATTGCATATCGTAGTGTGCTATTTTCATGCGGATTCGTAATGTGGTTTAGGATACCTCTCTTTGTATAGACATACGTGTAATCCGTATGAGCTCAAACAATTCAATTTCAAAATATGTATTACGTAAATAAAATTTAATGATTTATTTATATCAGATTTATTCAACGATTTTGAATAAATCCGATTTTGATATAAAATATATAAATGCTTACGCAAATTTATATTTATATACAAATTAATATTTATTATAAGAGACATATACAAAGAAGCGTAAGGATCTAAAATTCAATTTTAACTACTTGCAGTAACTTGTAGAATTTTGCATATCTTAAAGATACTACACCAAATCTCAACGTCTCCGTGCACAATAAACCGAAAACGGAATCGCAGTTGTAAAGTATTGCCATCTACATCCGCAAACGATAGTATCTATGGTTATCGTGCACTTTACACAACGAGTTTTACCTCGTCGTGTGCGAGAAGCATCGGTGAAACGATATCGTATCTCTTTCCTTTGACGAGAGTCTGTGCAATCGATGCTTTCCATCTGTCTCATGATACGTGTTTTACGCAAAGGAAATGCTACGTCTGCTTCTAATAAAAAAAAAAAATACTTAAATACACTGAATGATGTGCTTCGTAAATTTCAACAACGTGTTTTACGTAATATAGACGAAGAAATCACTACATGATTAAAAACATGTATGTATGTTAAAACCGGTCTTTGTTAAAATTTTTGTGTTGAATTTTTAACATGCAATTATTAATTTAACATAATATGATTGTGTTTGAATATTTTGTGTTAAAACAATATTCAATTTCTTAATGTTAAAATAACTTAATGGTAATAATTGGTAATATGTAAGTGAACAAATAACATAAAAATAATTTATTTTAAAACACAATTCTAATGTAAATAAATAAAATGTTAACTTAATATTATAAATGTTAATTTTATTGAAGAAATATATTTCTATAATTTGCTTAAAAATTTGTAAGTATTACATTTTTGTGTTAATTTTTTACATAATATTTGTGTTACTTTCTAACATACATCTTTCATCTTGTTAAATTAACACAAAAATTTGGATCATTTAGGACACGTGAAACAAATATATTAAATTTAACACAAATTTTCTGTGTACAATTTTTTTAAAGAGTATAGATAATATTGTTATTAAGATCTCTTTAATCAATAAATTATTTATATATACAAGAAGATTAGGCTCCTATATATAAATATTTTATTGATTAAAAATATCTTTTTATTTGCGCATTTCGTTGAATCAACAATATAAAAAATTGTTTGATAAAAATCTTATCAGTTAATTTCAATTAAACACAAATAACAATCTTTAACAATCTTTATCGTTTTTTTTAGTTAATTCTGAACTGAAAGAACTGCTGTTAAAATAGAAGAAATGTTAAATAATTAATATTAAAAATAAATAGTCTTATAAATATACCTTTGAGAAAAAAAAACGGACAATAAAAGGAATAAATATTTAAATTTACGATTTATTACGCATGTAAATTTTTCAATATAAGAGTTTCTCACATCTCGAGTGGATTCCTGATTTATCATACCGTTACTATGTGTTCAGTTGCTCGCATTACGGTACGCGTATTCTTAATGAGTCCATAATTACGTAAATGTAGCGTAATTGCTCTATCAACCTCTCGAACGTCTCTGGAAGACCCCTCTTTCTGTTTACGACACTTTTAACCGAGAAACTGCGAGCTGCACGCAAGAGGAGGGCATCACAACCGCAGCAACTGCGACTACCTCGCCAAGCACGCGGTCTACCGCAATTCGCGAGAGAGCGCAATGCGTGAGATTGCTCTTAGGTTGTCTGTAAGTGCGTATATCCAACGCGGTTACGACATGTAATTATTTCATGTAATTAAGCCTACTCGTAACAACTAACCGGGAATACGCGACATGACCGCGACGTTAACGACGAATAGAAAAGTGATGAACACGTTTCAAAGAACTTAATTGCGCACGCAAAGTCGTACGTGGCTCGTAGGGTGCCCTCTAATTCATAGCATTTATGTCTACTCTTTATTCTGCACCGCCGATGTGTGCATGAGTTTATATGAACGAGCGTGAGTCGAGTAAGTTTACAATTCGTAGCGACGACAACTTGTTTAACTGTGTTCATATAAGGATATAAAGCTCTTTTCAAAGAAATTTTCTAAAAATATGACATACACAGACTTTTCTATATCAAATATTTATACGTTTGTTTTTCTTGCTACACTTAGTACATTTTAGATTGGTGTAAGCAAGAAGAACATTTCTTATATCATATATTTATGAATTGCCAAAAATAATGTACAAATTACGTGCCATTATATTTATATTTCCATCTTATTATATTGCATTAAATGGATATTTTCAAATTCAAAATCCAAATATAATGTCGTTTATCAAGATCGACTGCATGTGGAATATATTCGTGAATTCTACTGTTTCGAACATAACTCGCAAGTTTTCAAAGATTCCCGCAGGAATGACTGATCCGCACAGTCATTTGAGCTTAACGAACTCAGACTCAATATTCAGACGCATTCATTTATATTTTGCACTTATGTTTCTGTACACTAGAGTTTCTTTTCTTAAACAAAAATGCAATGAACATATAAGGAAAAGTGAAAACAAAATATAATCTAATTTAAGAATAATAAGAAGAATAAGAATAAGAATATGACATATAATTATATATCCGTATTTTGATATAAACAGAGTAGAATAGCAAAACTTTTTATTTATATTATTTATATCCCTTAATTAAAAAAGAGAATATGAAGTTTGGCATCGTTGATCTAATAAAGTATACAATAGGAACATGGCTTTTATAATCATTCTGCAATAATGACGATAAATTATGAATAATATATACATTATTTAGATTTAGCAAATTTCAATTTACTTTATAAATTAAAAATGATATGTATATATACGTTGTACATGTACGTATACATACATATATATATATATATATATATATATATATATATATATATAAAATAGTATAAATATTTAAATGCATTTATAATCTGTATACTCGTTATTTTGCTTAAATTCTTAAATCTTTATTGATAGTAAATTTAAATTAGGTAATTGATAAACTAATTATAAATAATTTAATTTACACAAAACCAATTAATCGCCCTTTTATATACGTATCTATAAAAAAAGTTAATTATCAACATCAATTAGCAGTGATTGTCGCAGCAGTCATATGTTAAAGCAATCAGATTTATGTAGCAATTTATGAAGTTGTCAAAGTATATGACAAGGTGACATTCGATCAACGAGCGATTAGCTGAGTTGGAACTTAGGAAACCTCCGTGATTTGTTTCTCATTATCGTACATCTTACGCACAACGTTCTATTATAAAGGACCGAGATTGCTCAATCAAGTCGGGGCCTCAGGGCAAATTGGAATTCGGTTATCGAGAATCTGTTATAGAACTGTCGGAATGAATTTCCCGGCATTAATTTTCTGCCGGCAGACAGAAACGATTTCTTTATTTTAGAAGCACAGCGACGTGGATGTTTGGAGAGATATTGTCGTCAGAGTAAATTGTCAATAGCATCTGTTTTAATTGAAATAAGCTATTTTAGATGTTCGTTAGATATAATTTTACGTTTTATAAACGTAATATTTCTCTTAGTAAATTTCACAATTTTACATAACAAATATTTTATAGAAAAGTATATATATACAATATACAAAATGTATTATACAAAAAAAAATAGTTTTGCTATTTGTATATATTTATTTAAAATTATTTAATTAATTATTGATTTTGTTACTAGAAGTTAAAATGTTAGATTTTCTTTTAATATTTTTTAAAAAACAGAAACATATTATGCGATAAAGTTAGAATAAGATAGAGTGCACTGTTTATATTTACATATATTTACATATTGGATATTGTAAACATTTTTTTCTTTTTATTAATGTTTTATTCATAAAATTTGTAACAATATAATTCTCGATACGTTAAAAAAAATGATCCTTTATTTTTTTTTGTCGTTCCTTTATATCGTCATAAAGTACGAAAATTTTAAAAATAATGCAAGATTTGCAAAATATATACGTATCCAAAAGTTATTTTTTACAAATTTTATCTTTAACTTTGTTCAAGGGAATTCATAGACTAGAAATTATGCAACAGTTAGTTTGCGTTCTAATAATATGAAAAATAACTTTAAATGAAAACGTTTTAAAATCGATTTGTGATCCACAGATTTTATATAATGATGGTATTTTTTACGATTTCTTTAACGAGGATAATGATACACGTTTGTAAATTATCGGAAATTACCAATAGTTCGCTGATTCAGCGTTTGGCAATAATTGAAATAAATGACCTGGCGTCCTGCTGGACACTATAATGAACCTCCCGTTATGTCCGTTGACAAATGTCACAGCAATTTACTGTCCGGAGCGTGCTTCTTCGTTAGCTTTCTCCCTTCGGTTCTAAAAATAATTAAGACGGGATCCACCCATGCCACCAATATTCCGGCCGATGATAAATGCTTGATAATGCGTAAATCACTGTAATCTAATTTCGCGTAATTTATACAAAATGTTATAGTCGTGTAACTTACAATTAGTACGCCAAAATTTGATATACTCAGACATAATTAGTTAAAAACAATCTCGATAAAGTTTCAATATTTTTTAAATTTGTTATTTAATTATTAATTGTAATATTTTTTAATATTATTGGTATTTTTTTTACATAAGTATACATAATAAAGTATTGAAATATTGAAAATAATATTAATCATTTATTTTAAAAAATGCGCTAATTTTGAAAATGTCAAAATCAATATAATGCATTTGTTTATATCCTCATTTTATTGAATTTATTATAATATTTTCAAACTAAAATTAACTTCAACGATTTTTATGGATCTGCGCAATTATTACAACATTTTATTATACTTAAAAGTTTTATTTATGATATTATAAATTAACTCTACTAAGCTGTAAACTTTGATAAGATGTTTATCAAACAAATCTCTGTAATTATTTTGATATTATTGCATAACTATTTTTTTATTTGTCAATGTATATACGTAGTTACTGGTTTGTCTCACAAAGAAACAGTCGAAATTGTCCCTTACCGATTTTAATGGGCTTTAAATATATTGTAGAATATCAAAAAATGTTACATTGTTTTTTTTATCAGCGTATCTTAAGATTTAGGGATTGAAAGTTCCCCTAAAAAATAACAGATTTTTTTATTTTTAGCAAATATTTTCAAAACTATGAAATGTAAAAAAAATGTTTTATATAAAAGTTTTATGGTACTTTATTCTCTTTATAATGATGTATTCACATTTTTTTAAACATCAAATTTTTTGTACAACAAAAAATGTAAATACATCATTATAAAGACAAACAATTTATAGTAAAAATTCTTGATATTAAAAATAAAATCAAAGGTAAGTATGAAAAGACAAATAAAAGCAAATGGCGCGGTTATTAGTACGCACAAATATAAATTCATATAAATATATTGACAAATATATTGATAAATATTAACAAATATATTTATATAAATATATCATAATTCACATAAGTTAGATCGTTTCGGCTTCATTCGAGCCATCTTCAGCAATTACAATTGTACAAAGAAGTAAAACTAATTTTTTTAATATTGTGAATGCTCTTATCAAACACCGGATTGTCTTCTATTTCCAAAAGGAGAAGGTTTATCTTCAAATGTGAATGAGATGATTAATTAATAAAAAGTTCTTTGACCATAAAATAGCAAAACTTACCTAATGGACCAATCAAATACATGGTTTCATGGACCAATCAAATACAAAAACATAACATGGATTCTTTAGAAAAGTGCAATAAATATATAATGTCAAGTATGTCAAAATTATGCGTCAAAATGTAAAATATGTTAACTAATCAATGACTGTACAACTAGATTTGAACTGAAAGATCTTTAGTATTATCGTTAAATTGACAAATGACAAATAAATAATTAAATACAAAAATTAATAAATTAAAGTAAAAAGTCAGAATAATAAAAACAGTGTACAAAAATAAAATAAAAATAAAAATATTCATTATAAATAAACCTTTATATATTTATAGTCTGTTTAGAATTGATGTGTATCATTATAAATCATTATAAAGATCATTATAAAATATTATAAAATTTTTATATAAAACATTTTTTTATATACCTTAAAATTTAGAAGATATTCATTGAAAATAAAAAAAATTCGTTATTTTTGGGTGGGTGTTTTAATCCTAAATCTTGAGATGCGCTGATAAAAAAAATATAGGTCTAATATTTTTTGATGCTCTACAACACAACTAAATCAGTGAAGGACAACTCTGACAACGGTTTCCTTGTCAGGTATAAGGATAGAATATATAATCAATATAATGTTAATCAGTTCAAAACAATCGAGCGAGATCGACTATATGGAACTAGTTGGAGCTCTTTGATCAAATTCACGTGATGTTGGTTATATAGCGTTGATTTCAATTAAAACTTTAACTTTGACATCGACTTCGATACGATGAAGTTTCAAAGGTCGAACGCATTAATGCAATTTCTCCTTGCTTATACACGCCTGCTACAGTTCAACTATTACAAGATTGCCAACTTTCTCTGCCTCTTTGAATTTCTTAACGTCGCTCTTCAAAACGCTCCAAACTTTCGAGATATTCTCTACTTCCGAAAAGCTATACAAATAGTTATGAGAATAGCTACTTCTCTTTGTAAATATGAAACCTAGACACCGTTTCAAAGTGTTAAAATGTTAACTGTTCGTTTATTATACACTGAATAAGTTCGAATCTCATACAAAACGCGATTAAATTGAATATACATTTGTTTTTCTCTGTATTTTCTAGATACATGTTTACGAAAAAATGAGAAACTATTATTATAAAATTAAATTTAAAGCATGTCAAAATCAATAGTTCAAAATTTACTTATTTCTGACATTGAATCTCAAAATAATCTCGATATCTAACAAATAATCTCTTCAATACAAAAATAAGAAAAATATTGGTTATCACCTATGTTTTCTATTAAGTATTAAATTTCAAAGACTGCAATAACAATGTGGTTTGTTTGTGCATGCGCAAAGTTTAGTGTATCATTGTCAGTTTAGATGTTTACTGCTACATATCACCGCAGCTGTATAAACACTTGCCTAAAGTGTGAGCACTGCCAGTTTGGGAACCTGCACGTGAACTTGTAGATCGTCGAGAAGTTCTACCCTCCGCTGAATTCAATGCATGTAATTGAATTTGCAGTCCGCAAGTGCCAGACATCGCGTAATCCCACGTAACACGTACATCAGAGTGTCATGGGCCGCCACTCACAATACGTTTAGTTGTTAAGAGAAAAATTCCATGCCGCGGTCTAGCATTTCGAAATCTGAAATTATGCAATTCAATAAATACTCTCATAAAATGAAAAGATGTTTAATAAATCAATTTGAATTGCTTCTTTTATTTCATATTACATATTATTAACTGGATGGGTATTTTAAATATATATACATATGCTATCTTGTTTGGAATAATATATTTTAGGCAACAAAATGTTTAATATATTTTAATTTCAATACACAATATTTAATAATTAAATATTGTGTACATATACGCATTATATATATGCATATATATATATATATATAAACATTTTTATAAAATGCAGTTAATGCAGATAACTAAATAATATGTCGCAAGTTTACGTCGCGAATATTACCAGCTCATATGTTTTTAATTAGAAAAATAATGGACCCTTCTGTTACGTTTCATAGAAATATGTAGACAAATGCACAGAAAATACATGTCGATACAATTTTTAAATATAAAATATACAGAAAAATGATAAAAAATAATCTTGCAACAAGAAATCGCAATCAAACTATTTTTTCCATGCAAAAACATATCGAATACTAGATTTTGTATGTGTATATATATAGAGTCAGAGAGAAAGAGAGAGAGAAAGAGAGAAAGAAAAATTGTTTGATAAAGTCAAAAAACCGGATTTCCTGTACATTCGTATCTACATTCATTTGCTTCCGCTAGCACAGTTGTGACAGTTACGTATCTATCGCTTATATAATATGAACAATAAATACATGAGTTGCATAATACATCATACATACATACAATACATGTATCAACATTCACATATGATTCACATAAGACGAATCATGTATTTACTACAACGTAATACTTGCTGAAATTGTCATGCGCACTTCGTACGATCGTTGACTTATACTTTAACTGTTCTTACGCCTTATCTTATTTAGCGAAAATTCTTATGTGCTACAATTTTATTTAGTAAGGGAAATATTTTTATAGATTTTTCGTTAATTTTTTTACATGAACAAAGTACTCCGTAAAATATTCAAAGTAAATACATAAAATATACTTAAAAATCGGATTAAGAACGTATTAATTAATTTGATAGAAATTGTTTCTTCTGAATACACAAAGCAAAGAGCAACTTATCAAAGAGCAAGCTATATTTAAAAAATTTATCTAATATTTAAAAAATTAAATAATTCTGACACAGCTTAGGAATTTTAAGTAAAATTTCATATTAAAATTTAATTATATTAAAAAATTTAATGTAAGAAATTTAATTTAAAAATTATAGCACATACATAAAGCTTTAAGAAATTTTTGCCATTTTAAGAATGTTAACTTCGAGATTATCTAAATTTCTGATGCTCATTTACATTTTATAAATTGCATGTTTATTAAAGTATTATTAATGCAAAGAAAGATAGAGAGAGATGTGAGACGACTTTAAAAAACTATTAACACAATCTTTATAATTTTCATAGATTATAGACATAGTATAGTGATATATTCGACACTTGTACGTTTTCTCTAACTACTGATTGTAGATTTTTTTAAATTAAAATAAAATACAAATCAAATAACAATTAAATACAAATTTTCTTTCAAAACAAATTACCGGAAAATATCGGATATTACCTTTTTTCATAATTTTTTAATATTATAACATCTCAGCAAGTAAACTTGAAATTAAAATTGATTTTTAAAATTTTATGAGAAACAAGAATTTTTTGTCAATCACTTGTACATTTCAGTCGTTTTTCGACTGAATTCAGGAATTATTGATATTTCGACATCAAGATTATGCAGTTTTGTGAAAAGAATCTTTAATACATAAGTTGTATTTTTTATTCATAAATTATTTAATAAATTTTGTAGTTTTGAATAGTTTTCTCTAACAAATCTGTTAAATTATAGCTTGAAATTAAATGAAAAATATATCTTTGATTGATAATATACATTTCTGAAACTTATTTTCCAAAAGGTGCATTTAATATTTATATTTTATAATTCAGTGCTTTCTGACTATTTCTTTTGAGAAAAAAAAAATCAGCTCTTGTTTTCGAGAATATCATATGACAGACTTGGCAGATTTAGAGTCAATAAAGTTTGGAGAGAACATGCGAACCTACGATATCTCATATAAACGTACGCATGCACACATTCACGCGTACTTAGAATACACGGAGAACGCGGAGAATGCTCATAGGAATTCAAGAGACAGGGACGAAGGTGTGGTCGGGAAACGACGACGAGGGTTGGTACGGAGCGGGCAAGGCTGGATAGGGAGAAGAGGATGGAGACGTTAGGGTTTTCATTGGAAACTGACGACGCCTGCGGGAGCTTACGGGTGCGGGATTACGAGAGACAGTTGGAAATCCGATCAAAACAAATGGACTGCGAAAATACTTTCTCTCTCTCTCTCTCTCT
>JANQDE010000089.1:558084-601148 GCA_037157785.1 Cephalotes varians
TATTTCTCTCATCTTCACCCATACTCTACGCCCAATATTCGCCCGGAGGGCGTTATGGCATCGAGGGTCCAAGCGACTTGGACCGCCGATGTACAGATTTTTTTGTATTCACATCGAATACGAGACATCTCTCTTACAATCGGAAGATGCAATCTGAATTCCGATCGCTCGCTCATCGCGAAATAATGATTTCGCCACTAATTTTTCTATTTGTCCTTTCCCTTTTACACATTCGAAAATATTTCTCACGAGCATCTTCGCACGCGCGAAAAATACTACTGGTAATTGTGATGATCAAATTCTGAAACACAAGCTTAATACGATAGAAAATGTAGTATGATAGAATTCTTTCCGTATAACCCTTTTTCAAAAGTTCGTACAGAGCAATCGTCGATTAAATGGCAGAAAACTCAAGGATAAGGAAACGAAACTTTATCAATTGGCGAATATTATCTGTGTAACAGAACATAATGCAATGATGCGAAATTAGGAGTTTAAAAATTATGTGACTAAATTATATACAGGGTAATAATTAAGTGCTCTAAAAAATTTTAAGAGGTAGTTCCTCACATTAATTTAAGATAAAAACTTTATAACCCGAAACAGCTTAGTTTCAAAGATATAGAGTGTTAAAAATGAAGACAAAATTTTATTTTTTTCAAAAATATCGAAAATCACTCAAGTTAGCTTGTTGAAATTTTGCGTGTTTGAAGAATATGAGGGTGATAAAGTAAACAATTCAAAGAGAACAAAGATTTTATTGAATCTATTACTGGTGATCTAAAGTAAGTAAGGTGAAGGTGATCTAAACATTATTCGTTGTTTAATACAACTAATAATGAATTTTTTGAAGAAAAGAAGGGATTGTCAGTCGTATTAAACAATGAACAATGAACTATTTACCATCTTCAAAATAACAAATAAACGGTAAAATCTTTTTTTCAAGTTATTTATTTAATATGAAAAATCCTCTCTTATAAAATCTTTTACTTTCAATAGCTTAAAGCTTTAAAATTGAAACAAAAATACACTTCAAATTTAACAGGAAATTATGTGTTTACTTTATTGATTTTAGAATACAGCACCTGCTTAATTAATAATTATTATTATGTTCTCTAATAGTTAAAGAAAAAAGTAAATTAGGCGAAATTGAGTTAGCTCACGTTTACTTAAGGAAAAACCGGTTCGCGGTTTAATGTTACTAAAGAAAACCATTCGTATCAGATTTTAACATTGCGATATCACGGTAATATTCTGTAATAATCGTAATGTTCTCCTCATCGCTCGCTGATTGCGAAATAATGACCGTTCCCGATTTTCTCTTCGTGCTTCTCACGTACACGTCCGTGCAATCCCCGTATTCTCTCCGACTGCTGTGCTTACCGATTACGAGGAGAGAGGAAAGGGCCATTATCACGTAGTCGACGAATTCGAGTTTGAAGTGTTCCTACGTGGAATTTAAGAGAAGCGCCCGCGTGACACCTAGAAAGCACGTGCCCTATCTATCCGACGCTATTCCGTATTAAAAGCGGCGACCTTGAAGTCGTCGCTCGGTAAAAGGGTCGGAAACGCTCACGTGCCGATCGAGAACCTCCTTAAGAATTCTAGGCGGAGAAGTTTGCGGAAGCTATATCGAACCGCAAGATTTCTCAAATTAACCCCTTTCACGACGGAACACGTACTCACGAAGTAGAAATTATTGCGGAATTTTATTATCGGTTGTTTTAAAACTTACCTCAAAATCCGTTCACGATATCTTCACAGGGCTGATTTCGCTTTATCAGCGAAATAAATGATAATTAGTGTGAAGCTAAAAAGAATACACACGGAGATCGTTTGATGAATTCAATTTTTCATTGTAACAAAAATTAAAAAGGATTTCAATAAAAACTTTATAAATAAAAGAGTATTATTATTATTATTATTAGTATAATTTAATATTTTATAGTATTTTATAGTATAATTATGATATAATTATACTATAATTATAGTATAATTTTATATTACAATGTAGCTTTTCTTTTCTTTATTCACTTGAGAAAATGTTAGAAAAATATTAGAAAATTCTCATTTTAGCAAATCATTCCATATGCTGCCATTTAATACTGAATTCACATAGTTTACATTTGTAAATCTGCGTTTACAGAAGGTAGAAGGATTCCAATCGATCCATCAGTCGCGATGTAAAATCCTAAATGCTTAATGCGGCGTGCGTGGCATACGTGATCACGGATACGCAAACGTGCAACATTTATGCATTGCTGTATTGAAAAGTGTATCCCGGATATTCAGTAGTTTATCAGCGAGTTCAGCGAAGCATTTTGACGATCAAATTTATTCCTTCCAATCGGATGCACAACAGATATGATGGATAGTGGATTAAAGGATTTTTGCGCATGCTGTGCGGGATTAAAAGGATAGTAGACGAAAGAATTATTGTATTTTATAATCCCAGTGCCCTGAATCTTCTTGGACTCTGCCGCGGAGTTTGATCGCGTTTAGTATTATCTATATCCATAAAAAACACGATATATGAAAGAAACCGCTATCGTTCCCCTGTCCCAAATAATAGAATTAATGAGAAATAAATGCCCGAATAAATGAACAATTTAGTATACTACAAAGAAATTCACATAACAAAAAAATTAATCTTGAATTCTTATAAAAAAGGATGTTAATCTTTTGTAAACATATCGAAATATTTAACAACATATTAACTTCGTACATAAAATATAAATCTAATATTAAATAATTTTTTTTTTAAATAGAATAATTAAATTTTATACACAAAAATAACAATAGAAATATGTTATACCTAAAAAGTAATTAGTATTAAAAATAATAGTTGCATATGTTTATAGCATTTTTAATTTACAAATATTTATTTAAAGCTTATTTAGAATTATTACTTTTGTATGTAATTTTGAATATTTCTTTCGTTATATTTTTTTAACTCGTTTTTATACTGTCCAGCTGTCGAGATGAAAGTACAATTCGTGCAGAATAGATACACGTATCAAAATGTCGCCATAACATCGTTCACCAATTTGCAACATAAATGCCAATACGATCTCCTGCCAAAAAAAATAACGCGTATCGACATTTACCAGGAGAGGCAGATCGGACAGTTAGGAGGTATCTTGAAATAAATGGCACGTGCCTGATGTGTTACAAAAATATTATAGTCTTCCCCTTTGCACAAACGACACCCAGTTTCCTACCAGGTGGTCTCCCCTCCTACACTCTTCCCTCGTTCAGCCTCTGTCATATTGCTTTACACCATGCGGAACATCACATACGGATGCCATATAAAAACGAAGGCAAACTGGCCACGTGACACCGTGGATAATAATAACGTTACGATACCCCATTTATACTTTCGATAGTTCCCCCAGGAGTGTCGCTCGACCAACTACTTCTGTATGCTATCCTGATCGCAGCGTCCCTTTCATCCGTTCAAAGGGCGCGAACGTCGGGACGTCTAGTTCTACCCTCACTCAAACGTCAAACAAAGGGTAGTTAACGTCGATGCATGTAAGATAGAAGTGCGATGAATTTAATTCATGTTGAACATACGTATTAAACGTATCAATTTTAATGGTATTGTAACATGTGTTTTTTTTTTATTTAAAATATAAACAACTTTTATAAATGATTCTTTGATAATATTTCATTTTTGCTTATATATCGTATATATATCGCAGTATTTCAACATTATTAATTCCTATAATTAATTTTTTCGAACATATAAATACAAAAATAATAACTATTAATAACATTTGCTTATATTTTAAAAATTAGCTATATTTATAAGTTAGTCTCTTTAATGTATTTATATTGCTGAATAATCTATCTCTCTAAGATAATACATATAATTAATGAAATGGGAATATATCAAATTATGAAACATAAAATTTAAACAATTACAAATTAGATACATAAAATATATGTACAAAAACGGTATCCGCCTTCTATAGACCAAATATATCATAGTATTAATCTATGCTGATGAACTATGAGAAAAAAAGAACCAGCTGTGAAAAGAAAATGGATGGAAGGTCAGCGTTTTAACACTTATTTAAGCAAAAATTTAAATAAACGCTTAATCCGACTTCAAGTTCATTAAATATGCAATCTGTACCATTGACCCTTTTGATAAATTTACATGTAATGAGTCTCTTTATTCAGGTTCTTGGATTCAAAGACACATATATATGGATTAAGGATGATAATCCGAAGAAAAGAGGAAATATTCGCTTGACAAAGGATCTTAATGCAAACTCTAAGGTAACATTTTTACACTTTACAAACGTTTTGATTTCAAATAATGTTCTATGAAGAGGATTTTATAACAGAACTTTGAACTTAATTTCTCTATAAATATCTTTTTTAAGTTAAGAAATTACTTATATTGCTGCATATTAATAAAAATATTAGTAATAAGTTTGCAGCAGCAAGTATTGTTGTATAAATGCAAAATTATATGAGAAAGACGCAACTCTCTTATCATAACTTACGTTTCATCGAGGAAAGATCATCTGGGCAGATCAACAGAAAATTGTGAAACGACTTAAACGCGATTACATCTCGTTAGCCGATTTGGAGTCTGATAGACCTTTAACACGAGAGAAACGTATACGAAACATAAACATCTACAAAGATGTATCAAATGCCATTAACAGCAAAAATTATGGTGCTGTTCAGAAACAGATATTCAACGATGAACTTTGGGATCAGCAATGGTATCTGGTAATAACAATTTATAATACATATATATATTTGTATATTTTCCTGTATTTTTCCTAATTTATAATATTTGTATATAATTTGTATATTTTTAGTAAATAATGCTTTATTATTGGATTATGCAATACAGACTCATAACAAAACAGTTTCTATATCAATACAATTTCAGAATTATAAACATTATACACAGATGTAAATTTCAAATACGCATACAAATACATTTTAAGAATTTGATTTTGTTATACACTTGAATGAATAAGTCCGCGAAGAAAGTCGCTTAAAAAGTTGTAAGAAAAATTCATACAAAAAAACAAAAACTATGAACAAAGTACAATGCATTTAATAATTATATTTGTTTGTACAATTAATATTTTATTTAATTTTAATATTTTATGTAATTTATTATTTACAAAACAGACGTATATTTCCATGAAGTGTGCATGAATTTTGTAGCAACTTATATATGAATCTCCCTGAAGCCAAACTGATTAACTTCACTTTTCGTAAATATAATTAGTTTATAACTTCATCAATTTTCTCTACTTTTTGTTTCTCTACTTCTTGTTAATAAAACAATTTGAGAGCAATTTGAGTTTCGAGAGACTCATATATCATACTGTTTTTCTCATTTTTTTATTTTATTTTTAATGAATTCACTTTATCAACCGTCGTAGCAAGATAATAGAATATATGAAGGTTTACCGAGGCTCGACTTAAACGTTTTGCCTCTTTATCAACGGGGGATAACTGGTCGCGGAGTAAGAATTGCTGTTCTCGACGACGGTTTAGAGTACACTCATGATGATCTGCGGAACAACTATGTATGTAACATTTGCTTCGAACTTCATGTTCGTCTCATAGATGACGAAACGAGTAACTTAAGATTTTATTTTAAACCAGAAAACATTCTGTTATTCTGTTTTGTTATATATATTTTATCATATGCTATCATCATATATTATGTTTAATATTATGTTTAAATCATACATCTATCATATACATATCTAAAATTAAATTTGTTATAAACAACAAATATAAAACAATAAGCTTTAAATAAATAATAATAGTGATGAACAAGAATCATATAAGCTGAGCTAAGTGTTTGTGCTAAATAATATTTATATTACAATATTGAAATTGCACATATATGTATGGCGCATTGACTAGAATGAGAAAATAATTTGCGTTTTGATAAGTTTAGAAATTTAAATCGTATTATATTAAACACATTGTGATATATGTTTTTTAATGCTTAATATTTATAATTCAAACAATAAATTTGTAACAACGGACACTGAAGATGATCTAATCGAGGTCGAAACGTAATTTCAATATTGTAACAAATATCATTAGCACGAACACCTAGCTCGGCTTATATGCTCCTTGTTCATCACTATTAAATTTGTTATATCTTTATATAAATCGATATCATGTGTCCTCATGATTTAATATTATTCAATAGAAAAAAATAGAAAATTATTTTTTACAAATGACATAATATAATACATGTTAATTCTTAATTCTGTCTAACAATTACATTTAAAATTAGGATCCGGCCATTAGTTACGATATAAACGAAAACGACGATGATCCTTTGCCAAAATACGACTTAGGTAATTTTTATTAAATAATTTTACAAATATACATAATGCAATTATATCAATAAAATAAAAATTGTGAAATAATATTTTTACATATCTATTTTGCTTGTTTAATAAATGTTCACGCAATTTAAATCATGAAAGTGTAATAACTCGCTTGAAATAGCTTGCGATCATCAAATAAAATAAGTTCAGATCATTTAGTAATGTATTTTACACATAAACCGGTTAGTCATAAAATTAGTTGAACATTCGCTTGCAGATAATTTTGTTATTAACTTTAAAACTTTACAAATTTTGCACTCTATCTACATAAACTAATCTACATAAACTATTTATCTTTTTAATCTTTATCTATATGCAAAGTTATTATCTCCGGGTGCTAATTTAATATCGTTTTTGCTTTCACATTTGAAACTATTTGTCTTAATATTTATTAAGAATCAGATTTTCTAATTAATAATATTCCATAAAAGTTATTCTTTTTTATGAAATCTAGCTAGATGTGTGTATGTGGTGTTAAGAGGATGCTGGACAGACGGCCGAACTTGAACGACGTCGATAATACAGACATATCTAATTCAGAACTAAAAATGAAATGACAAGGATAACACGATTGTCAATAATGAAAATAACAAGGACAACACTCTTTGTATTGTTCTACTATATCGATATCGCACACACACATTCGCACAAATTTTTATGATCGTACAGTTGATCGTACTTCTCTTTATTTCTCTTGTAAACTTCAAAATCATAAATTCAAGGTCTCATACTGTTCTTCTGCATTATTAAAATATGGGCAAATGCTCTAATTTTGGTTATATTTGGAATCATTTATATTATGCAATGAATTAACCTAGATATAACAAGAAATTGTAACTCAAAAATTTTTTTTATTTTTTTTATTTACCCATATTTGTTTGTATTTTTTTTCTCATTCTGGAGAAAGATTTTTTATTCTGTATAAAGAAAGCGAAGAAAATAGAGAAATACGAAATGTGCATTTAGTCGGTAATACAGACGACTCCAGCATCCTCTTAATCGGCAAAATAAATATAAAGAAATCTAGAATTTTTAATTTAAAAATATAAAAATTTTTTAAAATTTTGTATTATTATAAAAATTTTAATTATATAAAAGTTTTTCTCTAAGAGAGAGAAGATTGTCATATCACTTGTAAGATATATATTACAATTATATTTCTCTGTATGTCTCTCTCTTTGTGTGTGCGCGCGCGCGCGCGCGCGCGCGTGTGTGTGTGTGCTATGTGTGTGTGTAACATTTACAAAACAAAAATATCCCAAAACAAAAATCATTATTTTAAAACATGCAATTTTGATCATTAAAAATAGTAAAATACTGTATAATTTCAAAGTAATAACTTATATTTTTTTTCCATATAATTCTTACATTTTTACGTAATATTATCATTACTCTGTGTTTTTATGAATATTAAAGAAGAGTGAAGAGATATAACTCGGTCATTCGAATAACGTAATAACGACGTAAGAGTTCGGTCAATATGGTCTAATAAATAATTCACTCGTCGAGAAGAGAGAGGAAGGAATAAAAATGTTAACGTGTCGATATTATTAATAAAATTTGCGTGAAAGCAGATCGAATATAGTTAGTCGCTTTGCCCTCAAATCAATCCATTCACAAGTTTACAATCTCTAGTTATTAAGTAAATGTAGCTATACGCGGTAAAATCGATTATACAAACTCAAGATCTGACTTTGACTGCTACACATTTAAATAAAATAACTGTTAATAACACACACACGCGCGCGCGCGCGCGCGCATTACTTAACACACTTTAAAATATAATATTATTCAAAGAACATTTTCGCCAGCAAATTTTTTTTATAAAGAAAAATTATTTCCGTATTTCTAAAAATAATTTTTGTAGATAGAAAAGACCGCAATCAGATCTAGGATACTCTGCAGAATTTCACTTCTGAAATACGTGTGGGAAACGTTTCAACCCTTCTTTACATAACTATACGTCCAAGACGCACTGTTTGCATTTCTTATCAATGGATATTATATCGTCCGCGCGAAATTACATACGTTGCATTTTGAATTTCAAAGTCGAGTAATGCGGCATATTACGGAGCGAAATTTTAAGACCTTCCGCATATACGTTTCTCATCGTTTGATTCCTCTCCTTGTTTTACGACGGACCTTAGCAAGTTTCGCCAACCCGATTGAACATTACTGTTTCACGAACATATTACAAATTCAACTGCTCCTCACAGAAGAGGATAATCGTCACGGCACCAGGTGCGCCGGTGAGATAGCGATGGTGGCCAACAACAAGAAGTGTGGCGTCGGTGTTGCTTTCGAAGCATTCATCGGCGGCATCAAACTCCTTGATGGGAATGTGACCGACCGAGTGGAAGGCGAAGCGCTGGGATACAAACCCGAACTTGTTGACATCTACTCGTGTTCCTGGGGACCGCCGGACGATGGAAAAAATTTGGATGCACCTGGTAGACTCGCTCTCGAGGCGCTCGAACGTGGCGTAACAAAGGTTGTACTTTACAATAAATAATATTTCTTACAATCAAATTTTTTCTTTAACAGAAAATAATTTATAACTGCAAGTAATTTAAATTTGTGGTTCTGAATTAAAACAAATAATAAAATTATTCTAAAGGCAAAATTAACGTTTAAAAATACTTTTAAAAATACAGCAAAATTTTTGCGATAATCATTATATTTTATATAATTTTTTTGTCAAATATAAGTGTAAAATTTATTTTTTGTTTCTGGAAACATTTATGAAAAAAAGAAAGAGAAGTATAAGTTTTCGAAAGTCTCTCTAATAGGAAATTACGAGTAGGTTGACTTTACATCAGAGTAAAACAGATTTTCTGATCATTTAATATTTAAGCTTTTAACACCGAGCTTTTAAGCTTAACTCAACGTAATTAAACTTTAATGATGTTTTCCACGGTGATACGTTACTTGTTGATTATTTTTTCAAACAATAGAAAACCCTAAACTGTTCTTCTTCTCCACTTTTTTTACTTGTTACAAATTTAACTTTGCTTACGTAATTTTTTATGATATCTTGCGATTTATTTACGTACTCTACGTGAACGTCCAATAAATTATGTCTCTAAACGTGATAATTGAGTTTATTTCTGATTTGAGTTAGTAAATTCCTGTAGACTTTGTTAACTTACTTAAAGTTAATTAAAATGAAGGATAATTAAAAAGACATGTCGTGAAAAGATTTAAGAATAATTTAATCTTATAAATGCAATATAAGACTTTTGCGTGTCTCGACTTTTCGGGGATTTTGTTACATCGATGAATCTATTTTGTACGATTCCAAAAGTATGTCGCACGTTAGTCCTAAAGCTCGTAAGACCTTCGTGTTTAAAGTGTTCTCTTCTCATTTCTTTTCGAGGATTAAACATAGACGAGAAGAGTCTAACAATGACTTGAAGGAAAAACTCGATTTACTTGTGCATATTTATAGCGGCATGTTTTATGCAACAGCATCTTTCTTTCTTAAAAATATTACAGCAATTTTTCAATATGCATTTTTCTTCTTCATTTATCTTTTAGCTCATTAGTAAATTATTTGCCGAGTAAATTATGTGCGATTCGATGTAACGTTACGTGAATGTTACATCACTTTGTAAATTAATTTACTTTGACATTGCTCGCGACGATAATATTAATACTTGAATATTTGACAGGGTCGTAAAGGTAAAGGTAACATTTATGTGTGGGCTTCTGGAAATGGTGGTTTTAAATCGGATAATTGCGGATGTGACGGGTACGTTGGGAGCATATATACCGTGGCTATTGGATCAGCTAGTCAAAGCGGAAAGTTTCCTTTCTATGGAGAAAGATGTCCTGCTACTCTCGCTACGACGTACAGTAGCGGCGCGTATAATGATCAAATGATAGTAAGTGTTCTCTTTTCCTAGCTCGGTGTGTAATTGAAATGAAAAAAGATGGAAATTGAATAAAAACGATTCACAATTTCGCACATAAGACATAAGGTAATATCTTAATATCTTAATTGTACACTTACAATTTTTTTAATTTTCTTTTAAATCTATCTGCAAAACAAAGTATGTTGTTGCGTTCGTAAGTGTAAGACTGTGTAGAACTGAAATATGGATTTCTGAGAGCAGTATACGGATGTAATCTCTGATTCAAAATAAGATATTTTCAATTACTTCTATTCGACTTTTTACATCTATAATTGAACGATAAATATCCGCGTGTGAGAGAAATGAGATGCATTTTACGAAAAGGCGCCCAAATAATTTAATAACTTTTATTTGCACTGCGCAGGTAACAACAGATATACAAAACAACTGCACGTCTAAGCACACGGGCACTTCAGCTTCGGCCCCATTAGCCGCCGGAATATTGGCTCTCGCGCTGCAAGTAAAGTACGAACATACTCCCATTGAAACTTTTCTTTGAAATCTGGAAACGCTAACTTGATTACTAGTACTTAACTACGTTTTATTTTTTAATTAATCCGTCAATAAAAAGGGATACTTTACTTCGACCCAAACTTTCCTCTCTCGTAACGATATTCTCTCTATTAATACACATCTCGCCATTAACTCCGTACAGCGTAAACTCAAGAAATTGAAATCTGAACTTTATTACATACAATAACATATAATTATAACAATTATAATTATAATATACAAGAATTACCAGTATAATTCAAACATGGAAAAACTAGTTTTGTTAAAGCATCCAAAAGTTTGGCCAGATACAAATCTGAAAATAATTTTGTTAAATTATCAAAATAATTATGTAGGATGCCCAAACATGTTGCTAGACTATCAAAATTTTTTGCAATATTATGCTTGAACGTTTTATATAAAATATTTATAGTTCAACAAAATTATTTTCAAATCTATATCTAGCTAAATTTTTTAATACCTCAGTAAAATCGTTTTTTCAATGTATAGAATAAAAGTAAATAATAAAAAACAAAATAATAAAAAATAAAAAATGTACATTGAAATAGTAGTTCACAACCTATATTAAAGCTCACTTTTACCTCAAAAAAGTCGTATACTAGATAATTTGTATCACAAATTATTTTTATTACAATAATTTATATCTCTTATCAAAGCTAGTTTTAGTTTTTATTAATGTTATTTTTACTTTATATAATTCTTTTGTGATCGCGAATTTCTCGTAGCTGCAAATGCATAAATACAATTCTAAAAAAATTAATGAATGTAAGGTTCCTTCTTATAAGGTTCCCTCTAAGACATATAAAGAAAGAGAAAGAAGCTTATACAATTTTAGGAAAAATGAGAAAAGATATATGTTCAAATATTATTAAATAATATCTTTTTTAATAAAAAATGTTTTATTAAAAAATATTACTAATAAAAATGCTAAGAGATTTATGAGTTGTCTCCGTGATACTGTAGAATATCAGGTTTTTTCTCATCCTGATAAAGTGAACAATGTTTACAAAATATTGGCATTAATAATGGATCAAGACACGGAGACAACCCCTAAACTTCTTAACATTTTCAAAGAGAATACTCGTGAAAGCCTCAAAAGCATAATTTACAATATTTGAACATATATTTGTGAAATATTTTTTTATTTCTTTATTATTTTTGAAATATTTCTTGATATATTTCTTTTGTTCTTTTCTGTTTTTTATGTCTTTTAAGTATATGCTATATATGTACAACCGATATGTATGAAATATTCTATACCCGTCTATATCGGGAGTCACAATATATTGAGATTTAATTTATCCTCGATTAATTTACGGCCCGAAATAAAGACGTTATATTTTAGCAGCAAATAAGTATATTATCAATATTCTAATCGAAGGCCATATTAACGATTTTTCTTTATTTTTACAGCAACAACTTAACGTGGAGGGATATTCAGCATCTGATAGTTTGGTCGTCGGAATACATTCCTCTCAGGTGAGCGTTTCTCGAATAGCAATTCAGGCCACGTGTATCTGCAATTGTGCCAGTTTAAATTCTTATTCTCTCGGCAGAATAGGTCGCGACGTCGTTTGCAATATAAAACCGTAATTCAGGTAAAACCCGCAGGAAATAATTTTTCTCGACGTACCGTTAAAAATAATTCTCAGTGCTATCGACGTCAATTGACAAGCGAGGTCGCACAATCCATGGTTGAGATCCAAGAGAAATAAAACGATATTGAGTGGTAATTAAAGCTCTCAGAAGCCAAACTCCAAGTCAATTCTATTTTTTACTGTTTCTTTTCCAATGTTTTAATATTAAAGCATGATATGATTAGACTTTATCAATTTCCTGTTTTTTATTTTATGGCGTTGATGTGCGAGTTTTGCTTCTAAGAGTCTTGAAACCTGAAACTTAATAGTCTTCATTGCCTTTAAGTATATTTTCTGACATTTTTTTCAATATTTTTTAAATATACGTCGTGTACAGATAATTTAACCTGTTTGAAAAATACAAAATAATTTTTCGAATATTATGGGAGATATTTGTTACATTTTTCACGATATATCAAACAAGTTTTCACACAAGTCGCAACTGTGCCATATGTGAAAATTGTTTCAAACAACGATGTGTAACTTTTATCGAATAGTTGTCAAAGAAACGAGGTCGCGCATATATCTGTGGCGGAAGAAAAATTGCTGTTCGATCAGCCTACTGGGATGCGTACAGCAGATGGTCATGTATTTCTGTTCTGTTATTACGTTCTCTAATTTATGTTCCGTGCTAATTGCTTCCTATTATCGTCTCGTAAATTATAAAAGCGATCATAATAGCTTTCGTAAGCATGCGTCGAAATTATTTAGAATTGATTAGAATTAGTTCGTGGAAAGAGCAGCTTTGTTGAAAGATCTAAAGATTTTGCTCAATACAGAACCAAAAATATTTATGTTATAGATCATCAAAATGATTATGTAGAAGAATTTAAACGTTGATAATACTGCAAAAAGTTTTAACATTTTAGCAACCAATTTGAGTGTTGTACATAATTATTTTGATGATCCAAACAAAAATATTTTCAGCATTTGCAAAATCGTTCTTTCCGTTGTAATCGTATTTTATGCGCAAACATGTGACATTTGACAATTGAAATACTTCGAAATATTTTATTCGGAATCTAAGAATACCAATATCAAGTTTGTAATAATATTCTTTAGAAGAAATCATACGGGGGCCATTGTTACTGTGAAAAATTCTAATAATAATGCGAATATCATTTTACTTCTATTATAGAAACTTTAATAGAAAAGAAAAAAGAAGATCGAAGAAGGAAGGACAATTTTTCTACTTTGCCTATGCTCACGGCAACTTCTTTCCCGGGATAAGAACATTGATATTTGCATAAATTTTCAGAAAAAATCCGGACTGGTTTAAAAACGCCGCCGGTTTTTGGTTCAACTCACGCTTCGGTTTCGGACTTATGAACGCATACTCGCTGGTAATGGCAAGCTACAACTGGACGACAGTGCCGGAGAAGACTATTTGCAGAGTGGATAACGCATACGAGTGAGTAAATTTGTTTAGCGGATTTAGAGCGGTGACTTAATTGCGTAGTACGCGAACGTCGTACTAACCGCATAGCACAGGTCGTACGAATAAAATTGATTAAATGCTTCTGTTTTTGCTTAAACAGAATCAAATATATTTGCACGGCATTTAACGTAATTTATATTTAAATTATTAGAACGGCAAAGCGTCCGATCTTACAAATCTTTCTTTTCTTTTTTATTATTTTGGTTGCACAAAATCACGTAATTAGATTTCTCTAATTTAAATAAAATATTAATGCGGATTGAACACCTACAAGGTAGCCATATATTTTTTTACGCTAGATTGTTAGATTTTATTTTACGTTAGTATTTAAAAAATAACGATTTTTTGCACCATTTTATTATATAACATAATTATTATACAATATAATCTCCGAATATAACGCATCAATCGAATGCGACGACCTCTTTTTTCGGAGAGGTATTTGCGGATGCTCGAAGAAGCACATGAGATAAGAAACACATCGTTAACTTAAACAAGATTGTCCTCATTCGTTATATTATGACAGACAGAAGCAAGAAAATGAAGCATCATGGAGGACTTTTTTCGAAATACGTTTCTAAAAAAGCAATTTATTTAACATCCTAGGAAATAACCAGAACTTTCCGTATTTATCGTTAAATAAATGCGAATGTGCATAATCATTTCAAGAAAATCATGATCCCTACGTGTGACCGAAAATAGACATAATCTTGTTACAAGACGTTCCTTCAACGTGTAAGGGTGACGCCAGACTATGCGCGATTCGTGACAGTTCAAAACTCGCAATTTTCTATGCATATAAAATTGGCAAACAATGCAAATAGACATATTCGTCGAATTTGCACTCGTCGTTTAATATTCGTGTCAATTCGCTAGCAGAGCGATTTTTTTGACGAAATCAAAGGACGCGAATCACCATAGAATCGCGCATAGTCTAGCGCCTGTATAATGCAGATACACACGTGCTTCTACACTTTGAAGATTTATTTTTATGTCCGTGTTACCTTCGCGCCAAGCTATTTGCGATTACTCTCATAATCCCACTGTGAATGATGAGATACTTACGAAGACTTACAGCTTCATTAATTCGGGCTTTTTACGCATGTTCTACAATATTATTATATTTTATTCTTACTTATAATTTTAAAATTATATTTACACTTATAATTTTATAATAATTAGATGATTAGAATATAGAATATATTTGGAAGGAACGATTTATAAAATTATGTTTATGATCATATATAAGTTATATAATATATAATTATTTATAATAATTATAATCGTTTTATATATAAGTAATACATAATTTTATATATATATAATTATATAATTATTTTATAATTATTATTAATTATTATATAACTATATATAAAATTGTTTAAAATAATTAAGAAACTCTTTCAAAATTTCTATCCAAAAAGCGCAACGTATATAAAGCAAAAAATGGCCCTTGTAAATATAATGGAATAATATAATGATATCTTCGCTATTAGATGGCGAATTCTAATAATTATTTATAGAATTATTTATTTAGTAATCTGCTGTTATATAACGCTAATATGTTATATGCCATTTATTTTCGAACATTTCGAAATATTTTTAAGATACTGTTATGTTCAAGCTCTAAGATTCTTTATTTAGTGAAAATTCAAGATTCAGAAAAGGGCAGAGAACGTAACTAAACTCTTCTTGCGGATTAAGTTCCTTAAGGCGTGTGCCATAAATCGAGCGCATCTGTGTAAGGCCCTAGATTGTGGGTCAACGTTCAACTTAGGAGCGTTATAATACCATCTGGGACAGTATGCTCGTCGGTCGATCCGTTTCAGGTCAAGAAACTGAGTCCTTATGATCTGGGAACAAATCATGTACGATTCTACGAAAACGAGAAACGAATGGCGAGGATTAGCCGATTAAATAGAGATTATTTAGTATGAATTTTATATAATTTATTAAAGAAGCTCTTACAAAAAGAAGCTTACAAATTTAATCAAATAATTAAATATGCACACTCTGTAAAATAATAAAAAAATATTAAAGTAAACAAAGCTTAAAACTTACGAGTTAGTAAAAGAAATTTAAATACTTAAAAATCAAATTTATAAGATAATAATTCTTATATAACAATTCTTACATAATTCTGATACAATGTGCGATGTGTGTGTGTGTGTGTGTGTGTGTCGCAAATTTATAAGTTCGGAAATGAAAATAGGGTTACAATACTCGTTTTCTTTTCTTTTGAAAGAGGAAATTAAATTATTATATATACTATGTATATGTGTAATCTCATGGGAGTGGAGGAAAGGAAAGAAAGTCATGGTTCAGGTTCTTCGGTATCTTCTAACCCTTCCTTCCACCCCTAAGGGTGGCTGAAGAAATGGAAGAAAGCCAATAGAAAAATTGAATGGAGACCAAATAAGGAAATGAAATCCCAGAGAGATAGACCGAGATCCTGTGATCGGGCTATGTTCCCGAAATTATCCTTCTCAATTCCTTCAGATCTACTTGATTAGGACCTATGGCATACACTTCCGGAGGAAAAGGACTGAAGGAATTGGATGGCGAAATTGCTAAAAAAGCATTCTTTAAGTCGTTGCTTTGAAGATGAAGAAAGAAGATTGGAATTTTTTCTAGAAACTCCACGCTCGACGTGGAGGAATACGTGAGGGATAAGGAAGGAATATTCTCAGATACAGAAGAAAAATGTGAGGAGAAGGTGAGGAAGTAATGGAAGTAGAAGGAAGAGAATCAAAAAATATGCAAGATAGATGAAGAGGGTTAATTTTATTTTGGGGGATAACTGGAAAGGAAAAGAAATTAGAGAAAAAACTAAATTGTGAAAGGAAGGCAAGGGAGGCCTTTCCTCAGCTATTGATGGGATATGAGAAGAAGAGGAAGAAGGACAAAGAACAAGTAATTATTCATGAAGTAGCTGATATATTCTTACTCAAATCATTTAGAAATGATTTAGAATCTAATAGACGCGAGTCTAACAAACGTTGTGTTTCTTTGCGCGCTTGCTTGTTCCGTTGATTTCTGGAAGTGCTTTATAACAATCCGAGATTTACGGCAAGGGCGTAAATCTTAATCTACTAAAAAATAAAAATTACAATATTAATTTAATATTTATCGAAGGTTAAGCACCCTGTGATTCTCTTCTGTCTGCGAGAACAACTATAGTTGATCTTCGACTTTCATTTAAAATAAATATGTCTCTAGCAATTTATTGGCGATACATTGGTTAAACATTGGAGATATATTGGGCCAATTACATCAATGAATTGTGCTACTAGGAGTGAGCATACGTATACATCTATGTGTACATATACGTACGCGCGCGCGCTCGCGCGCGCGCACACACACACACACACACACACACACACACACACACACACACACACACACACACACACACAAATGTGAAAAATTTAAATGACAATCAAGAAGACAAGTTACCGATTGGATGGAAGTGAAGGTGAATGGGGTAATTCCGAAAGGTTATTACTATGGATTTACTCTCTGACCAGGTAATCTATAGTAGCGGGAAGATTAATATTATGGGCCTACTCTCTGGTATTAGCCAAGTAACCTTTAATAATGAGAATACTAGTGCTACGGGTGCCACGCTCTACTTTCTGGTGTTAGCTAGGTAACTCGTAAACGAAAAGGTTAATGAGCTAAGGGAAAAACGAAAAGAAAAAGATAAGTAAAAGAAAAAAACGTCCGGGGATTCGTAGGTCTTCATAAAAAAAAAAAAAAAACGAAAAAAGGAGCAAANAAAAAAAAAAAAAACGAAAAAAGGAGCAAACAAATAAGGAAGGGATATTCACTCATATAGATTTCCCGAAAATTGAAAATGATTTCTTAGACTTACTACTTGTTCTAATAGGAACAATATTAGTGTTGGAAATCCGGATCTTCCAGGCAGCACTTAGACCTGGTGAATAACTGCGATTGTCTCCGATTGCGGTTTGAGGCTGATGATCAATGGATGATCACTCATTTGATCAATTTGCGATCTTTACGGTTTTTTGCAAATTATTGAACACCTCAAACCAAGGACTAAATGACACTGATCAACAGTCTGATACATGTGGATACACAAAATAAGCTGAGTGCTATAACGCTTCTATCGACATTACTTTCTGCCGCTTCCACGTAAGGGGTGTATATTCGGGATGCTAATTGTGTCTTTATTTTATGAGCCATTCAATTAAGATTTAAGATTGGATTTATCTTTCTTAATTCTTAAACTTATTAACATCCCAAGACTTCCATCATCGATCATATTAAGTATTCATTTACAATAGATAAGTCCTTATAAGTTGCTCACCGCGAAACATGAAGTATTATTTGCTGGCTTCCATCTTTTTGATTCCTGCAATATCTAAATCTTTTAACCCATAAGAGATCTCCCTTTGTCAGGACTCGACTTATATATTTAAATTGGATGACAAGTTTCAGTATCACACTGACAATGTTCTTATTATTTGATAAATAGATTGCGATCAATATTTGAGCTGTCATTGCCATTTCCTGTGGTCCAAAAGATATCCAGATGTTAATTTATTTGCATAATTTGTTTCTTAGTGATGACGAAACTCTTCGTGAAAAAGAAGAATTGTAGAGTCTACTGGACGTAATAATACATTAAAATAACGTCCCAAGTAATAAATATTTATAACTTTGAGTCTAGAATCAATTGAACAATATTTTAACAAATGTATTCGTTGAGTTTTAAATATAAATATTGATTATTAACAAAGTTATTATACAAAATGTAAATGAGAGCTGTAATCTTCTCTATATATATTTTGCGTTTTTTCAAACTTCAATTGTACATCAAAGTTTTTCTTACGCTCTGTCAATATTTCAAAAATATTCAATCACTCCGACTTTTCGCAACGCGCTTATTTTCAAATCCTTGTTTACACGCATAAATATTAATGTTTTTCGTTGCAGCACCGATATCAAACTGATTTATGGAAAGTCGAAGAAGCTGCTATTCGATGCCGATAAAATTTGTCGGACATCAAAAAACGAAATAATCTCTCTGGAGCACGTGGAAATTGAAGCGAATCTCAAGTACTCTCTCCGCGGCGCGCTACAGATGCATTTGACTGCGCCTTCAGGTATTGTATTTTTAACTTTTCAATTATTTATCTTCAAAGTTTTCTCTACGTGCCTTGACTGATAAATAAGGTTTATGTATATGCGCAATGAGATTGAAAAATAAATTTTTTTTCTCGTTTCTAACTATAGAAAAAGAGATCAAAGTGTAAATGGTATTTTTAATAAAACTTTTGTGCAACAAATGGGTCGCATGAGTCTCTTGAGTTTACTCGGATGTGCTTTATTGGAAATGCACCTCTGGAAATATCAATCTTCATTTGTACCCAGCTTGTAGAAAAAAACGATAAAGAGGAGGAAATAACCATGAAAATAGTCTTAGGCCGTTTTATGTTATATAGGGAATTTGAGAGACTTCTAAAAATACCATGCAAGGAAAGTTTTTTATAATTATATCGGGGCTGAAGTCTCCGAGAATATTCTCGGAGGCTAAATGCAAATGCATTTAACTACATTTGTAGAAATTCCCTTGTCAACCGAATTTATCAAATTTATCAAATTTACATTTACATTTGAGTTTACGAAAGAAAAAACGGACTAGAAATAAAAATACAAAAATAAAAAAAATATAATTAATATATATATATAATTAACAATTAATATATATATAATTAACAATGATAAATTTTAAGGCCGTGTAAGTGAAAACAAATAAACGAAAAAAGAACAATCCAATGAACAGTCAAGGCTGGATGGATCCAATAATATATAATTAATATATAATTAAATTATTACGCAACTTTCTCAGAATTGCGAATATCTAAAATAAAAAAGAAAATATTTTAATGACTTTGCAAAGGGAAGATAAAAGATGATCTTTTGATTTCTTAATCTGTACTTTTATGCGAAACATTTATCATAGAATCAAATATCCATTTGTTTCTTTGTAAATCTATTATTTAAAGTATTTTATCTTTTTATTTGACTAATACTTTAAATGATATTTTGGGATTTATGGCAAAAAATATTTTATTATTAATATCAAAATTAAAGCACCAAAATAATTTTTTAAGAAGTAAAAGCGTTACAAATAAAATTTATATTCCATTATTGAAATAAATTTTTAAAAGAATTTCTTTAAATTTATGAAATAAATGAATATTATGCAATTTCGAAATTTTACACACACACACACACACACACACATATATATAAATTAAGAGTGTTGTACAAGTTAATATAACACAATTCTGTTAAAGGAAGAAAATAACGAATGGATAATGGAAATTTAACGAAATTAATACTGCATTAATATCGCCATTAATATTGCAAGTCACGTTTCTGTGTCGCATAGCAAATGCAGTTAAGCATAAATACGTTCTTATTTCAATTACTTATTTCATAGGAAATTCAATTTGATGCTTCGATGCGGCCTGTTTATTCGAAGAGATACAAAATTGGATAGAAACAGGATTTATTCATTAAATAAAGATTATCAAATACCGCATTTAGTAACGTACATTATTATATAAACCTTATAAATGTGCAATAAATGCCAGAAAGAGAAACTCTATATTTTTGTGTCAAATAAAACGGTGCTTTAAACGCGAATACGAACGAATAGATAGCCATCATCACGTCGGCCAATGCGTCGCGTTATTTAATTCCGTACACGTTTATCGATTTGATGTTGTTATCGACAGACGACGTCAATCGCATCGGAATACTGAAAGAAATCCGAAATGTATTGAAATGCAAGATAGGCACAAAGAATAAAAACATCCAGATGCATCTGATGCAACAATATCGTAGCTTTGGGATTTATCCTTTTTTTGTTTTATATTCGCAGATTTCTGACAATATTTCAGCATTTTTTATTTCAAACAAAATTAATATCATATTGTATTTTTTATAAACATAAAAGAGAAAGAAGTCATTTTTTGAACGTAAATTTTTAATGGCAATCTTTTTCAGATCATTTTCAAGAAAAATTTAATTTTTTAAAGCAATTTTTCAAATGTTCAGTTTTACGTACTTATTAGAAACTCTTATTTTTTTATTAAATTGTTTTGTAAAAATATATATTATTTAAAAATATATTATTTAATATTATTAAATTATCATTATTTATAAAAAATATCTGTAATAAAACAATTTAATTTTTTTATATTTTTATCACCATTCCTAATATTAGTAAATTAAAAAATATGAAATTTTATGAGAAAATAGTAAAATTTTTCTATTTATTAAATATCAAGAGATATTGCTTGCAGTTAAGATTTATTATAGTAAAATAATTTATGATTCTGCAAAAATTTAAAAGTAAAAATTATATTCCTTTTTATTTCATAATATCTGTAATTAGGTCATGCTTGTAATTATTCAAAATTGCAAGTTTACATACGAAAAAAAAATCAATAATGTTCACATAATTAATAATTCGCAGTTATAATTAATATCCGCGTGTTTTGCAGAACCGATTATATTTAATTATCTATAAACTAGACGAAATCTATATACGTGTTTGTAATAACCAACGTGTAATAAATTATATTTGACTTGACATTTTTACATTAACGTAATGCGATCTTTCTTTCCTATAACATAGCAAAAAATAAGAAGAAAGTAAGAAGATATTTATCATAATATTCTTAAAATTACGTTTATATATCTACGTATACACAAATTCTACTTATGCAAAACAAATATTCGTTTTTTAGGGACCAGAGTCCAGATTCTAAGTCCAAGGAAGCGAGATGATTCTGACGCTGGTTTTAAGAAGTGGAAATTCATGTCCGTCGCGACGTGGGGCGAAGATCCTCGAGGAATATGGACCTTGGAAATACTTGACAAAGTAAGATAAAAAATATCATATCACAGATTCTATTATTGATTTACTATGTGTCTGTATATTACGAGGATTTTTAAATATATTTAATTTTTTCAATATTTTTAACGAATTGTTACGTAACAACATATAGATATATATAATACTAAACAGAAAAACAAATTTGATATAAAATGTAACTTCCTTTCTACTTAATGTGAAGTCAAATTTTCATAAGAAAACTTCATATTGTTGTGAAAACATTTTTTATTAAAAATAAAGATATATTACTTGATGTATCGCTCATTGTAAGATAAATGTATATATAATATAATAGATACATAAATTTAGGGAAGGTTTCGTTTGGACACATAAGATAGGAGGGTTCACTCCCTTTTCCATCAAACAACTTAAATTACGACCCATGGATCTATATACTACGAATATATCTGTATGAATAAATTTATATATCTACACACACACACACACATACACACGCACACGCGCGCGCGCGCGCGCGCGCGTGTAAATTTCAAAGATACTTTTTTCAAAATGATACATAGAGACTTACGGTTCTGTCGGGCGATGAATTGTCAAAATGTTTAATGCAACTGATTGATCAAATATCGATGAAATTATCTCTCCGCATATCTCCGTATTTGTCATGCGTATATTTGATCGTGTATATTTACGCGCTTTCAGATAGGCCCGAAGCAGAATCATGGCACAATTGGAGTATTTACATTAATTCTACACGGTACCGTGCAAATTCCGATTTACCGCCAGAACGGACCACGAATTTACAATAAAGAAATGCAGACAAGTATCGTAAGTATTTATATAATTTGGTTGTATATTATTATATATATTTTACTAACATCACTTTTTTTCAGTATGACGTGTTGCAATCGAATTCTATAGAAGATAAATACAGATATAATATCCGCAGTTTGGCCTTTGATATAAGTAGTGTTTGAAAAAGCTAAATTTATGGTGGTCAACTTTTATATCATTAAATATTAAATTATTAAAACAATTGAAAACATTTGAATAAATACTACGAAAAACTCTGTCCATCAAAACGTTCACATTTATTAACATTCACGCTTACATCATGCTTCTAAAATAAACTAATCATGACAGTGATATTTTTTATTGATTACCTACATCGAGTTTCCATTCTGAGAATATATATATAGTAATATAATAATCGCAAATTTATGAGAATTTGCTTGCCTGTATTAAAATATGCTAGATGATGGATTACAATACGTTTGTATCGATGATAACATAATTAAACACATTTCCTACGATGCCAGCGGAGTCTTTATTATTCTCTGTGTTACATGCATATAATCCGAGATATGTAGGTATAATAATTTATCTTTCTCTAATTCGTTATTCGTTACAATTTATTGAATGTATCCTATTCCTTTGGGTGCGGCTGTCTGAACCATTTAACAATTGATATTGACGGTAATAAACATTGCTGAAACTCGAGATGGTACGGAACTGGATAATAGCTCTTGGCTCTGTGTGCATACAGGATACATTGTAAATCACGAGTTACAGGCGGATGTAACTGAACCGAGGCGGACTTGCAAATCACGAGCATTAACTCCTTCGCAATTGCATGCGGCTAAAATTCAGTAACGAAGACAATGGCATAATTACGCGTACTCAATTAAGATTTCAATAATCTTAGCAAGTTATTTTTTTCAGCTCTGATACATAAACGTTTTATATTTTTCATCCTTTTTCTTGAGAAACAAGTTCTCTCTGGAAAATTTGCGATATAATTGAATATTTAAAATTTTCTAAATTAAAATACACAAACAGATATCTATTCCTGTAAGATTTCTCGATTTGAATTTTCCGGGAAATTTCCGAGAATATTCACTTTAGATATGCAGGCTATTTTATGCCATTCTAAGAATCTACGTACTCGGCTTTGCAATCGTGAAATGTCGTGTAGATTGTAAGATACATGCAAATATTCCCCCTTTTGCACGTAACAGCGATTACCATAGAGGAAAAGAAAGAAAAACATTTGTTACAATCTGAATCATCTTTACAACAGATAGCATTTGCACTCTACTTTGAATTCAGTACGAAACGTACGCATTATTAAATATTTTATTCTTAGTTACGTTTTGCAGAAATTCAAATTTTTACGTAAGTAACATCTCAAAAATCTCAAGCTCTTTAAATTTAAGGAAAAATATTGTGATAATATTGTAATATTGTAATATGTCGAATAAATTATTATAACGTAAATAAAAGATTTCATGTTTATATTTTGTAATTAGAATAAAAAACAAATATAAAAATATTAGATAACATATTATTTATATATTTATAATACTGCAATTACATCATGTTTTACAAAGTAAATTATCTTCGCTTTCTTTGTTTCATAAACTATAAATATGTAACTTTCAATTCTTTGAGAAATTAAATATTAGGTTTTAAGCAATATTTGATATTTTATTAACAAACATCAAACAAAGCAAAGGATACATAAGTTACAAAAGAATAACCATAAAATTAAAAATATTCAACACAATCTCGTTTAAAATTTAAGATATGAATATTGGATATATTAAATTGTAAGCAACTAAATTAGCTATTCTTTAAATTAATAATCATTATAATTTACAAAAATGTTCTGATCTAATGTAAAAACAGCTTTAAAGCACACTATCGCTGCTATGTATCTGCACGTTTCTGCTATAAATCATTCGCTGCGCAAGCCTGCAAGAATTGAACACAAACTCACGGGCATATCTTATGATATAACTTTACAAGTATGAACAAAATATTGCAAAACTATTTCTTGTAACTAAAAAATATCAGTGAGAATCTTCGTTTCTTTCTGATATACAATAATTTTAAAATCGCGAAATTACATCATTTATTAAAATTTACCGCTGCTCATTTAGAATATTAATTTTGCGAATTAATTCAACGTTAAGAAGTTGGCCTAAAGTAATTTCACGAAGAAGATGATTCTGCGCTTCGCTCTAATGTGTTAAGATTGTACATTAATGTAGTATAATTCATCAAATTGAGAACCCTAACGACAAAATCAGATAGCTTCATTAGCTGATAAAATCAAATGATACCACAATTTCAATTGACTAATATACTTATGTACATAAATGGATGAAGTGGCAAATAGTAATCCGTATAAAATCTACAATCAATATAAAATATACAATTACTATAATAAATAAATTGTACAATTAAGTTCACATATTTTGTAAATTTTTATTTTTTTTAATTGTCCTCGAAAAAAACATCAAAATATCTTTTCATATATAAACTACTATAATATCATAATATAAACTACTATAAAAGTTTTTTACAAATTAAATTTCGAATTTTGAATAAAAGATTCTTCATTATCTTTGTATAATCGAAATTAAAATATCTTTCAGTGAATTTTTAGAAAATATAAAAAATGATAACATTTTTTTGGAAGATATATTAATTTTAAATTCGATTTCTTGTGTAACTTTATAAATATTAAATTTCTTCCACAAATAAAACTAAATGAAAAACTATGTATTTGTACAATTGAACCGTAAATTATATGTGAATTGAATAGATAAGATCTAAATGAGATAAAATAAATTAAACTAAATTATAATCTAAATCTAATCTAAAATAAATGTAAACTCGAGATAAAAAAGAATTAAAAATTTGATCCAGAAGCACGCGGTGTAAAAAATTACGATATATTTTCGGCAATTATATCCTACATACTTATTATTTTAAGATTATTTTAAACTTCGAATAATAAATTCCAAGATTAATTAAAACTATTTGTCTCCAAAAACATTCCATATCTCATTTTTACTAATAATGGAGTAGCGTAACGAAAACTACATTTTCGCATATAGAAATTAATTTCTGTTTTATATTTCCTTGCATACAACACCCTCGCATAAAATTTGTAGTTTATCCACCAGAGAATTGCAAATTTGATGTACTTTTTATTACAGGTAGCGCCTCCATTTTTAAAACTTTAGATAGATTCATGAAACCAGATGCATGGTACAAAATTGCCTATATGAATCGGCGCATATGTATTACTTCCCGGAAGTTTACTCGCTGAAATAACGCGTTTAAATCACTTCAAAGGAGTCGTGTTACTTTCATGCATCAGAGTCTCCCATAAATAACAACTTTCATTATCTGTTATCTGATAGTTAAAAATGTTATCTTGAGACATTCATTCTTATTATTAGATAACTGGATGATTAAATTTCTTTTTTGCTTTATTCTATCCTTTTTGCAAGATAATATTTAACACTCCTCATGATAAATTTGATTGAAGATCAGAATAACCTCAGAATAATAAACGCAATCATTGTTCTGCGAATCGCAAAGCGATCGATTGCTGTGTAATATTATTCACTTGCCCGTTATTGCGTCCTGCATTATTGCCGAAGTTTCGGTGATATCCAATATATTGCGATACGATCAACGCCGTAAAACCGCGAATAGGAATTTGCGATGCGACGCAAATTAGCGATGATGTAATTACATTTCGCATCGATTGGGCACGAATAAAAATTATCTACGCCTACACATATTGTTCCAAAAAAAGTCTCCTTGACCTTTCTCAACAAACGAGTGAATTTTAGTGAATGACTTTTAGTATATTTTGTAAAATCGGAAGGCTACGCATTTATCAGAGAATGCGCGATATTAGCTACAGCTTGAAAATGCCGAAATAGTGCGAATATAAAGATCTATGTGACAAAAATACAAATCGGAATATACATTGAAGTTATTTCATCTTTTTTTCCAGGCAAAAATCCTGGACTCTTTTCGAGAATCGATATATTATTTTTATATTCTATCTCTTCCTGTTTCACGATTACAGATATGCAGCTTTCGAGAAGATATGCGTTTGTGAGAAATCGAACGTTACATTTCTTTGTGTTTGAGTAACCAAGCAGACAGTTGACGTTAAAGTCAATTGACAGTAAAAGAATACTTGTCTATATGTGAGATGGAAAAGTAAATAATATATAAATGGAATTATTCTGGTGACGAAAATTGTCTTAATGTACTTTGACAGACTTTTTAATCGTGATGGGTACATTCTGGTCACAAAGCACTTAACAACAGAATTTATTTTATTTAATCATTCAATCATCGGTTCATCTACTAAAGATTTTTTAAAATATATATCTATTAAATATACATATCTAGCATCATTCAAAAATTTTACAATATTGATAATTTAATTGTTAAAAAGATACACGAATTTATTAAAAGTAGCTGGTCTTGTTACAAAATACATGAAGCAAATGTTTAAATATAATCTTAAATAATAAAAAATTAAAAGAAAGAGAGAAATTTAAACAAAAATTAATATTATTAAATTATTAAAAAATATGTTTGTAACTGTAATATTGTCAATATATTATCTAAATTACAAAAGTGTAAAAGTTCTCAGAAAATCAGGATAATTGCACTTTCGTTTGCTGATGCTTAGTATCATCGAACAGGCAACGAAGAATTAAAAAAAAATTGCTGTGATTTCAAGACGATTTCAAGCTGTTTCCAAATCGACAAATCTGAATACATGCTAACTAGAGCGACTGTAATAGTGGTCCAACCCTCCACATGGCTGCGCTACCGTCGACCTAATAACAAGGGTGCTTTGCAGGCGAACGGGGGATGATTCGGCCAGTAGCATGCCGTCTTTCGTAGCGTAAACATCGGGCGAATTCTCATTGCGGAGGAATCGTGGCGGAAGAACGCGGCACTCATTGCTCACCTGACATTTCAACTCCATTGTACCAGTGATCGAAGATCGAGAGAAGAGCGCCGTTGTCGTCGGGACATTTCAAGAAAACGAAACGTACACGTAAGCGCGCATTTAACAGAAAGTATCTTCATAAATTTGAAATTAAAAATATACATTTAAAAGAACGCGTAGCGGAACTAGATAAACTTTAACGGATGTACGAGTGTATAATAAAAGTAAATTAGAGTGCGTGTGTAAATGTATGTTAAAAATTCCGCAATAAAATCATTGGAATTAATAAAGCGGTCTCGCGGTGAAGAGTTCAGAGTTCATTCGTGATGAACTCTAAATGATAAAAGCTGAATGAAACCGGGTTGCGTTATTGGTGCTTTACCCTTGTTTAAGATCCAAAAATAATGTCGTATCAAATACTACGTTAATTGCAGGATGTTAGAATACATTTTACGTGACTTTTTGTAGAGTACATTTTATGTGTATTCTAGAAAAAGCCGTGACGAAAAAATTTGTGTGTTCGTAATACTTGACGAACCTTTGCAAATATAATCGTGACCCAATTGAATTCTAACGGAGAAAGAAGGTCGTAAAAACTGTTGACACGACCTGCGTCGTGCGACCCTATCTACTCATTCGGCATCTATTTCTCATACGTAGTTTCGCATGGGAGACATCCGTGTTCACGTCGAACTAATTAATCATCAGAAACGCATACAGCCTTTACAGTCCCTGCTCGTAACAATTTAACGGATTTTTTAGCAAATTATACTTCGTGCGACTCTAATAGGAATTAGTTAAAACCTATTTTCCGCGCTTTAACTCGTATCCGTATTCACTCTAATGCTCAACATATTAGAAATTTTGAAAAATTTGAGAATTGAGAGACTTACTTGATTTCTTACATGATTTCTCTTTCTATGTACGAGCTAAATATTTCTGTAAAAGTTATTTCAAATTATTAAATTCTTTTAATTTGTTTCTTTAGAACGAAAACATTGCTACATTGATATTTCGTAAAAACCTTTTTTTGAGAACTAAATTGATCAATTTTATTTTAACAAGTATAATTTAAAAAAAATTGTTTAATAAGATAAATTAATAACTTATAAAGAAAAATAGACAATTAAATTTCCACCAAGAAAAGATTGATGATTTTAAATCTTTAAAAAATACCGCAAATTTTTGAGCATTATTGTAATGCTTTTTTTTATTATTCGATTTTGTTTTTTACATACGTCAGCCTCATTATGTAGAAAGTACAGTTTTCCCTGCTGTATAACAGAATAAAAGGGGCTACGAACTTTGAAATTAAAATCCCTTAAGAGATTTATAAAAGCTACTCGTTAGCCTTGGATAGATGCTATTGTTATAACAGAAATATATTCATAAAGTCGGAACATCAGGAAAGTTTTTACAAAAGCATAAACTATGATTTCAGAAGAGTAATCCCGGCATGATAATACGAGTATTAAAAATGTACTTTGTACTCACAAAAAAGATATTTAAAAAAACATATGCGCTCTGTTTTAAAAAATGTAAAAGCAGGATTGCCTCATAAATCTTAAAAATATAAATAAAAAACAAAATTGCTCATATGATAATTATATCTTATCGTGGCTTATCAATTTCAATAGATTCTTGCTTTTGAGTTTTTAAAATAAACTTTTGGAATAATTACGTAATATGAGACAATAACAATTACGTTTTTCGACGTCTCCGTTTCTACTCTCCAAACAATAACTCGTTATCTGGAACAGTATTACATATTTTGCATATTAACACAGCCGAATCTATCGATTAATCGCAATAATAACGTTGTCTTTTGCAAGGGAAAATATTTTTAATAAAAAGATTAAAAGAGTTGAATATTTTCTTTTTATAACTATCGGATCGAAGATAAGCGTAATAACAAAAGAGAAGATTGCAATAAAGCAAGTATCTAAATTAATTATATATATTATCGACCCATCCCTCGGTACTACATTTAATATTTTTTAAAAGTTAAACTTGAGAGAATATATAAAATTAAAATAGGAATAGTACAAACACACATCAAGAGAGAACTTCGCAAAAAAAAAAACCCGTGTAATATGACTCGTTTTCAAATGTAACGTAAAAGTCTCGAGTTTCAGCCTCGGTCCCATGATTTTCCAGGTCAGTTCTGGCTTGGTGCGACAAGAGTTGGAACTAGTGGTAACGAAACTTACCTAGCAAGCCAGCCAGGTGATATTTTTCGCAAAATTCAGAGTTGGGTGTATACGCGAGACGTTAACAAGCAAAGATAATACCTAGCAGTAACGCTAAAATAATTTAAGGGCTGCGCGAACGTATACATCTCATTCGTGTATGTACACGCGATACATGGATGATTTACGACGAAACTGATCGACATTCGTGTTTCGTTTAACATCCGTTGTTTTACATCGATAATCGACGGATACGCGAAAACGCGCAACGCGAGGATTGAAATTGATAGATGTAAACAAGAAGTAAATTAACAACTTCATTACGCTCCCTGCTCTACCTTCGTTAACAAATCGATGTGAATTGAAATGTTCGAGACAATTAAAGGATCATCGTCACAAAAATCATTTCATTCGTATTGTCTTTGATAAGTGTTTAAAACTTGGAAGAATTTTCTCGTAATAAGAATAAATACGTTTGTATTGTACAAAGATATATGCAAAGAATAAATTTTAATATTGTACCTCCATAGAGATTGTTTCGTAATTCTGCAAGCTTCGAAAAACGCACGAACGAGAGAAACTCCCTATTGCACAGTAAATATTTGAAGCGTCCAGAAGTGCTTGCTTTTTCCCTCCAAATTCTTTTTTCAACTATATTCGCAAACAATATATTGAAAATTTTTCTCATTATTAATATTTAGTCTAATTTTTGAAATATTGTTTAAAGAAATAATCTTCTGTTCAGTGAAGAAACGGTACATAATTCACTTGTTGGTAACGTCGGCTGTGTTCAATAGAAAATTGCGCAACCGCTAAATAGCAATAGCAAGTGATTGATACTTATCTTCAGGTCCAGCAAATTAGGTTCTCAAATACCGCAAGACACTGATAATTTTCTCTGCTTAATGCACTCATTAATAGCTAATGATTTCTTACAATACGGAAACTTACTATCTTTTTTTTCTGCCATTTTTGAATAAATATAACAATGAATATTCTAAGTTCAAAATTTGATTAAATTTATTATAATAAATATTAAATAGATCTACATTTAATATTTATCCAATATATATATTCAATCACAAATTATATTTATATCCGGAAATAGCATAAAGAAAACAGTAAGTTTCAATTTTTTATTTATTTAATATATATATATATATATATATATATATATATACATACATATATATTTCAACATTTTAAATTCAAGTTTTTAAATACTTCGCAACATTATAATTAATTTATCTACCTTTGTAAGTTAAGTGTTAAATAACAAAATTATTTTTAGAAAATAAAAAAGATCTTAAAAATAGTATCTAACAAATTTTTAATGATCGAATTTAAGTAACTTTTATTAAATTTTTGAAAGCGTTTTAACTTGATGCTGGCGAGCTCTCTCGAGTATCATTAGAAAAACATGTTACATTATATATAGTGTAAAGGAGGGATATAGCGTACCCTAGTTTCCGACTTTCTTTGATAAAGCCTTAAAATAATCGAGATAAGTTAAGGGTCATGTACGATTTAAGAAATTCTAAACACAATTTTAAATTTTATTTCAATTTCTATATTTTTACAATTTTAAGTTATTCTTTTAATAAATTATCTCTTTATTAAATTATTTTTTTAATAACTCCCTTGCTGTCTTTCACTCAATAAATGATTAAAGTTCAATCGAAGGAAAGCGTAATTCACTCGCGAATTCCGTGTAACTTCCTGTATACTTTATGGGAGATAGTAACCGGACGTTGCGCGTTGGAAATTCTAGATGCTTGATATATGTTCGGACGGTTGGTAGGTCCGTAGAAAGTTCGACAGAAAGCTTGAATTATCGAGAAAGCGTGAACAAGTTCTTAAGCCCCGCTCGGTAAACTATGCTGCCGCCATAAAACAGACGACTTAAGTGTCAGGTAATTACACTCGCGGAAGCTTGAAAGCGATTATTTAGCCAGATCGTCTTTCACGCGAGATGACGGCAAGGTGACTAAGTGACTTAAGCATTTTTTCATAACTAATCGGGTCATTTTCTCCTGGGAGAAATCTTTTATTCTCTTCTTATTAGATCTTCTTATAAAACTTTTAAATCTACGTGCAAAGTTTTTGTTTCTCTATCTTTGTTTTTTTCGTACCATAATGTCGCGTGATATTCGCTGATATAATCGTGGTTAGCGTTCACTGATAAATGTAGTATTTCAAGATCATATTACACACAACACGTTTTTTAATCCTTAATCACGCACGTTTGAATTGTAAAAAAAAGTATTGAAAATGTAAATCAAAATTATGTTAAAGAAGTAAAACTTCTTTAAATATTTATTATGTAAGTAAAAATGTAATTGTTAAAACAAAATATTTTTATTTAACTAAAATTTTATATCAGATAAGGAACAGTAATTTTATGATGTAATTTCATAAATTCCAAACATAAATTAATAGATATTTATTGTGTAAACTTTGTATCATGATTTAGCTGTTGAGCTTCAATTCGATCCAGAAGTTAAATCGAGCATAAGTGTGTATAAACAATTATTTGTCTCTATCAACTTATATTATTACTTTATTTATCCACAATCAAATTAATAAAAACTCGAGTTTATGACACGGAAAATACGAGTTAATTACCGAGTTAATTATCATGGATCGACTGATCGTATCACGCTTATTTTTAGCGTGACTGCGTCCACTGTGTACACATTGTGGCGCTAGTTTAATGAAGTCCTGAAATCATTCTTTCTCCTAAACGATATGAGTATTCTATTTTTCTTTCATCCGACCGAGCTCGTTCCTCTTTGAAACTTGCGAGAAAAAAAATAAATATCCGCACGCCTCGGAAAAGCGTACGTTTATCAGCACAATTTTTCATCGATCATCCGACAACTGAGTGATAGAGCAAACGTATGGTCAGACATCGATAATCTCATAGTAGAGAAACGTGCGCTCAACGTATTTCTATTACATAAATTTTCATTGTTATGATTAAATGAAATGCTGTATGCAAGAATTGAAATGTGTTTTTAAGTTTATATATACCTATAATCCAGAATCACGAGCTTCTATTTAATATAAATTTTTCCTCCTCTATGTAAACAAAATCGTATGCGAAATTAATGAAAAACATGAAATTCGTATTTTCTATATTTGCGATAAAAAAATCAACTTTGTTGACTTGTTTTAATGCATACATGTGTGCACATTTTTTATTTAAAGTTATAAAAATAAACTCTTTGGAAATAAAAGTATTATTTTCTGTCAAAATTGAAAATTTACAAATGGCATTTTCAATGAATTAAAATTACAGTTTGAGAATTAAATTTATTTTTATATTTTTTTCATATTTCTACATTTACAAATATTTCAATCTGTATCTGCAATCCAGAATAATAAAACGTTATCATTGCATAATTATTACATGTATTATTGATTTCTATCATAAAATCTGTTTTGAAACACATTCGACTTTATAAAATTAGACCATAAAAAATCATAAATTAAAAAACATTCATATCTACTGATATGTAGAAATAAATTTTGTAGAAATAAATCTCTTTCTTTGTATATTGGAAATATAATTTTGTATAATTTAACTTTATGTATCGATATTTTTCGCTTTTAAAATCCTGTTAGTGTGCTTCATTACTCCATGAAAATCGAACGATCACATGCATATAATATGACAATTGACCTACTAATAGAGCGTAATGTGCGTTTTATTTAATCGGATTATATTCATCGATTCATATAAAATATTATATAAAACGTTATTCACGCTTGTGCTCAATCAAGGCTGCTCGATCGAGTGCATCGGATTATACGAAAGAAATTCGAATCAAGCACATTCTTTCCTCGATACAGGATTGTTTCGATATTTATCACATTATTCAGATATGTCAAACTGGACGAAATTTGTATAACTAGAAATCGGAGCACATTTGTTTCCCGCATAGCAGTCCTGTTGCTCTCATATTACTTTTGGATCATATTAAACGTTTAATTATTCATTGCAGATTTCAAAATTCACGACTTTTTTACAACTGTCTTCCATACTTTCACAAAATCATAAAATGAGAAATAGGTTACAATAAATAAACTCAAAAATTTATTGAAGTCATAGAATTTCAATTTTTGAGATAAATTTTAAACTTATAACCTTTACAATAAATTTTAATATTCTGATTTTTAATTTAATTGTTATTCCATATATTTCAATTTTAAATATTATATTGTATAATTTTAAATATTATATAATTTTTATAAGAAAGTTTACGAAGAGCTTCGAGTTTTACTTAAGTAATGAATTGTATTAAATTTTAGAGACATCTCTCCCTTTTTCTTTCTCTTTCTCTCTCCTATTGCTCATACATCATCTTCAATTTCGGCGTCTATTATCTCTGGCCGTGACATTCGAGTTCCATTCAAGAGATCAGTATACCGTCGCATTGCACAGCGCCGAAACCTTACCGCATGTGTTGACAATGGGTTATACCGAGAGAACAATGGAACACCTCCAAACGTTCCTCGAAATCCAATTGCGCATCTGTCATTGGCCGCGTGCTAAACGCACTTCGATCGCAATACCACGAAACCATAGTATTAAGTATATCGATGAAATGATTGATTCTTGAAAAATTTATACAAAGTTCTCAAAGCAGAATAAAAGTTATCTATTTTCAACTATTTTATTAAATTGAAATAACTATTAAATTGAAATAGTTCTTTTTATAAAATAACGCTTTAGTTTTCGTTTATATCTTCACTTTTTTTTTTTAACACCTCAAGTAAAATGCTCAGAGCGACAGTGGAATAAGCTTATAATTTATAAAATCTGATTTAAATGTTTTAATTTCATATTCGAAATAAATTTTGCAAATTAGAAGTCTAGGACAATTTATCTCTGAACGTTAAAAGATTGTCTAATTCATCAAATCACAGTCACCATTTCGATCCCTGACATTAAAATTATCACCTTACAATATTAAGGTTGTTTATAATATTAAACTCACCCCGAAATAAAATATCACGCAAAAGGAATACGACTTTGCGGGGAAATCGATTAATACGTCGGCGTAATCACATAAAATTTTATCCTGTTCTTTTCTCCGGAATAATTCTCAAGCAAATGCATCTGATTACACGTACTACGAACATATTTCTTTACTAGCACAATACGTGTCATAAAATAAAATAAAATAAAATGCATAAATGCAACAGCGAGGTTTTCAGACGGGACATTAATAGAAAAAATATTAAAACGTCAGAAAAAGTTTCAGGAAGAGCCTAAGAAGGGTGAAATTTTCTTTAAAGCATCTTGTAGCTGCCCACTTTAACTCTTTAGAGAAAAATGTCAACTCATATACTTGCGTGACGGTAAAATATGGAAAATGGTGGCGGCTGGAGATAATATATTTCGAGGTACGTCGCTCGACGATAGAGATTTATGACTATATTTGCTAAATGTTCGCTTGCTCTTTTATTAATGTAATAACTACACTTATTCCGTGGATGCTAATACGACTAAGTTGCGAATAATAAAGCATTATATTTCAAAGATTATGAGAAATAAAGTTCCTTGTCAATAAATTAATTGCGTTTCGCAAATATCTAATTTATTATGTTATATTCTTATTTATTAATAACTTTTTTTTACACACATATTTAAAATCAAACAAACGATTAGTGCTAACTTTTTTACGATTAATGCAAAAGAAATTAAATTTCCAATTTACACAGTGCGTTATCCATAAATTTCGAGTTAATAAAAATTATGTAAAATGCAGAACACGTCAAAAAATATTTTAAACATTTAAACATTTTCTGTTCAAAATAGGATTCTTTACAATCAATACATTCTATTCTCAATTTTCTCATTTTCAATCTTTGCATCGCTGAGTACTCCTCTAATCGTCTTCAGTTAATCAGTCACAGCCATCGTAATGACTTAAAGTTCTGGAATATCGAATCTTTGATCTTTCAACTGCAACTTCAATTTCGGAAACTAGAAATAATCAAGAGGTATAATGGATGATTTAGATTACGACATTTTTTGCAATGATATTCCAGAAATTCAAGCCACTGTGACCGACCATCGAAGACAATTACGAAGGAGAAGTATTCAGCGGCAATGCAAGGATTGAAAACAAGAACAGAGTGGTGTATTAATCATAAAGAATCTTATCTCAAATAAAAAATATTCAAAATATTTTTCTAGTATTCCTTATTTTGTACGATTTTTCAAAACTTATTGCTGTATTCTACATCTATTATTATTGCTAATTTATCTTTTTATTGTTTCAAATATTTACTTTAATTATATCTAAAATTTACTACATATCTGTCTTGTCAAAGTTTGTTATTTTGGAATTCTACTTTTTAATAATAAAAAGATCATTATATTATGCAGTTAAATAATATATTCAATTTAAAACTTGAATAATAAAATATTGTAATCCGAGAAGCTTTAGTGACAGTAATTTATGTTGCTTTGTTTATTACGTCGTACATTTACTTTTCAATACGCTGATGAATGCGCGTTGCGGATGATCAGGAAACGGAAACACCGTTCCGATATTACATTATTAAACAACACGCTACTAGCTTGAAAGGCACTTTGATCGCATATAGCCATGAATATACAATAGCACGTGATGCATCAGATAGAACTGATATCGGAACAACAAAATAAACGCCAAGTTGTATAATATTATATTTCTATAACAAATATAACAAATATATGTAGCAAGAAAAATCTATTTCTTCATTTATCTAACATAAGACAATTTTTTTAAATTATATATATATATATATATATTATATAATACTGTAATAATGTCCAAATTATATTGTCTCATATAACAATTCTTAAATAATTACATTAATTAATTCAGAACTTAACAGAAGAACAAAGAAGGAGTTGGCATAATTTTCTGCGTTATGTATATTATTTCATATTTTTATATTAATTTATAAAGACATTAAATACATATTATTAAATATATACCATTGTATCATCATTGTAAATATCTATGATATTTAGACCTGTCTGTATACTATGAACAAATGCTCAGATGTATTAAGTTATTTTATAACAGAAAATATCTAAGAAATCATATAAGATTAAACAAATGCAAAACTTCCCATAAGTTTCAACATAATCGGATTATGTAGAATTTCAGCGACAAACTCTGACTCAGACCCCTTGGCTTGACAGTAAAGCCAGGTACAATCAATCATTAAAAACAGATGGCGGTCGTAACTTGCAATGCTAAGGAATGTCGCATAGATAAAAGCGCATTTTCCCAAGCGACAGATATACAATGAAATATATTCTGCAACTCGGAGACACGATAACTCGTCGGTACGCTTTCTTGCTATATCTCTCGAGAATATTCTTCGTTGAATTAGAAAATTAGATATAAGAGAACATTCTATTATAATACTATTAATATTAATATTATATTATATATATCTGTAGTATTATATTATAATACTAGTATTATAAGTACAATATATTGCGCTTCATCGCAAATGTTCTCGTAACATCTGCTGACAGACACATATTCTGCGCATATTATGATCTTATATATCTATCTTCCAGAATAAACAGTAGGAAATAGTTGCGAACAAAGATAACGACTTCCTATTAACGATCTGCGATCTCTACCCGGCGGATGCGAAAATGTTTGATATAATTTCCATTCCTATTCAAGCGTGATTATTGAAGTTTCCGCGGTTCCGTGAAGATCTGATTCAGCTATGAAATACTGCTAAATTTATGAGATTACCGCAAATGCCGCCATAAATATGGAAATCATGCGGTAACTCAATCAACAAAAATAATGTGTACTTTGCATATTCGGGCGAGCAATACTGATTCGTGTGAATTAAATACATTATCTAATTCACTCTGTAAATTTGCAGCTTAAGTTGCAAGGAAAAAATTTATTGTAATTTATTATAAGCTCGCAATGCGTGATTTCTTGATTTTTTTATAGGTATGATTTTTTTATAAAGTTTTAAATAGGTATATTTAAAAGTAAAAAAATTATACAGTTTTAAGAAACAAGAAATGTGATAATTTCTTAATAGCATATGTATATTCGATCAGAATGGTTATTTTATGTATATATTCGATCAGAATGATTATTTTAATATTTTCTCTGATTAATTTTATTTGTTGGTCCCGAAAAAATTTTATGATGTCAACTTAAAGAAATTGAATGTATACAAAACTATAATGATACTAGCGAGTTCGTAAGGCTAACGTTTTTGACGTAAATGTCTATTTATCCACAAAATAGCACAGACTTAGAAACGTCAAAGAGATAAAACGGAGGGTAGAGGATTAAGTGAAACGGAAATGCCTCGCAAGAGAAAGGAAAGCTTTTCTTGTTACAGTGTATCTGACTAATATAGAGAAAATTTAGACGTTTCTGCCCTTATGATTGCTTCTCTCTCTCTCTCTCTCTCTTTCTCTCTCTCTTTCTCTCTATCTTTCACTACGCGACTCCGATTCTGTGGTAATAAATTCTGTGGTGATAAAACAAATATTACAACAAAAATTATTACAAACTCCGAGAAAATTCGCAATTAAATAAATATGCGCTGTGTAACTGCGTTTAAACAAATATCGAATTACGAATGTGGATTGTTTGTAACTCACCATGGAATACGAAATAAGCGAAATCAAAACTTTAAAAAAATAACTCAAAGTAATAAAACAATTGCTACTAATTAAATGTAAAGTTGCTTTATGATAATATATTATATCTGATAATATATTTTCATATTAATTTTAGTATTAATCAATGAATAGTGCAAATTATATTATTGAGGAGCAACATAAAATGCCTTAATATTTGAAAACATGTTATAATTCGTGGTGTCGACTAATTTGAAATATTAAAATGTATGTAAATGCATTAAATCTATAGTGTCATATTGTCTCTGATATAATTACGAAAATTAGAATTTATGAGTGAATTAATTATCATCCATGAATTATATATATTGTACTCCGCTAATCAAGCTCCGAAACGTTTATTATTATTATTATTCGTCCTAACCATATTGCGGCCGCAAGAACAGCAAATTGTAATAACAGATTTTATCGCGATAAAACGGGAAAATTCAAAACACGACAAATTGAAATGTAGAACGAGAAAACTCGACATTAATTCATCCATCATTGATATATTCCACCGTGAAAGCTGTAATTGCACAAGATGTACAAGTTTTAATAGACTGTAATTCCGATACCGTATAACAAGCACTCTGAATTTAGAACATTTTAGTTGGTGGACGTGATAAATTAACACCTGCAATACTGATAAACGAACAACAAATAAACTATCGCTATATTTCAACTTATCTTCCAAAATTAGAAAAAACAAATGACATTAAATATATACGTCTGCCATATAATATTTTGTATCATGAGTTAAACTATAACTTAAAGCAAAACTTTTTTAATTGTATTTTTTTCTCAATTCAAATATTTAAATTTACATATATCGTCACATTAACTTTCCTTTTTAATCTAAGGACTAAACTGTGCTTCAGCGATTCATTGTAGCGATTTTGATCTCTTTTAAACTCGTAATAATTTCAATTATGATTTCTATGATTGTATACATTTCGCTACTTATTATCGTTTGGCTTTCTAGATCGTTGATTATGTAGTAGAGCTACAACTCAGGTACATTAACGTCGTACAACGACTGGGAAGCAGCAATGCCGATAACAATGCTAGACTCAGAACAACGACAGTGAAAGATGGTGGACAAGGAAGAGTTGAAAATAACGAAGGCGAAAGCCCCACCACCACCGCTGAATCTCAGCGAGGCGATCGAGGATGAAGTGCTGAACCAAAAGACTGCTAGAAGTGAGTAAAGTACCGCATCTACCTCATACAAAATGTGCTACGAAGCGTACAAAGATTTAAAGCTGTCTCGGCAATCCCAAGTAAAATGTGAATATATGAGAAGTGTAGAAGTTAAATTCACGTTCTCCACTTTCCAAGATTTTACGGTAAACCGGAAAAACCACTCACATATTGTGATATTTGAAGTACTTGTGGATTTCTTTTGATTCAAATGTTTCCACAACTTCCGTTTTCTCCAGAACAAATTTTTCGTTTTCACGGATTTGTAACGGTTTTGTAATAATTTATGATCATTCACTATATCACCAAGACAACAAAGAACTTTATTATGAATAAAATTTTACAATAAATATAAATGTATTGTATATTTATTGTTCAATGAAATAAAACTCCGTTATGCGAAAAAAATAGTATAATATTGTACGAAAACTTTAATTACTTTTATCTTATAACACACAAGATGAAAATAATTTCTTTGAAGCAATTGCCGTGTATACTTTCCGCCATGCTTGGCCTGTTTGTTTAAAAAGAAAAAGCAAGCTAGAAAAAGAGAAATTAATAATTACGCTTTTGTGCAGTTAAAAAATTTTTTACATGTTTTGCTTTTGTAGACCATGCAGTCTATTAACATGTAATCGCGCGGAAATAAAAAGATATTCAATTTGCATTGGACATTCGTGAAATCAGCTATTCAACTAATTAACGATACACTGTGCACTGTGCACTCGCGTATTTCATCCCCGCCTACTCTCCTTCCTTTTACCTCAATTACACCCACGATCGATATCCGTGCTGACCAAAATTATAAAAAAAACAGTGTGCAATGGTAACGACAGCACATGTGCGCTACTGTCGGAAGTTAAAATAAAAAGTCCGTAACGTGCATGCGAATTAATTGAATTTCCGTACTATTTCGCGTTTCTCGTTCGACATTCTACATCTCGTTCTACTTTTTCGCAAAAACCATTACATAGTAATAGATAAATTAATCCCGATTATATCAAATATATAATTCAACATGTTTTGCAAAACTAATATGAAAGAATTGAAAAATTAGTCCATGTACGAGCATATTACATACACGCATATACAGATAGAAAAATATTTTGATATATTTTATATAAAAAAAATTAATACAAAAAGATCGAAAAACGTTACGCTGGAAAAATCTTGATATATTTCGATAAAAATACAAGTGAAATTATTTTGCAATAATTTTATCTTAAAAAATTGATTTAATAATATCGTAAAGAAATTAATATGCAATTTTTCAATGATATAAAAGTATTACTACATTCTTTTAATAAATACTCATTATGTATTCCATGTCTTTTTCTATATTATGTCTTTCTTTCAGTCCTTAAGAATGATCTTCTTCTACATGAGGCTGTGATAAAGAACGAAGCGGACACCGTTCGTAAAGTACTTAAGGAAACTGTCGACGTAGACTCCAGAAACAACGTAAGTCATGAAGAAATGCTTCGAAGATAAAAATATGTAACGAAGCCTTCCTATTCCTTGTTCAATTTAATTTTATTATTTAACAAACTTTTCATTTGATGTTATTAAAATCTGTCTTAGTATGGTCGCGCTCCGATTCATTGGGCAGCGTCTAGAGGAAACACAGAAATCATTGAAATGTTGATACAAGCTAAATGCGATATCGAAGCGAGAGATAAGGTATGATATATTTTCTTTCTTCTTTTTTTTTTAAATACAGTCTGTTAAAGATAAAGAGACGGTTCATTAGATGACTGTGAACTGAGATAGCAAAATAAAATGTAAACATTTCCTAGTAAAAGAGAAAACTCTTGCTCGTAAGAATAAACAAACAACTCTCTAGATTTAATATCATCGAGTGCTTCCGCATAAGAAATTAATGTAAATGTAGCGAGTGATAAATGGCAACTTTATTACGAAACATTAATATGTTTTGGAGAGACATTTCTTTCGGAATTTAATCTAGAAGACGACCTACTTAATGAAATTCCTCGTCGAACATTAATTTCCGGACTGTTCATTTCTCTTTCAAGTATGGAATGCGACCCTTACATATGGCCGCCCAACACGGACACCGAGACGCGGTAAAGATGCTGATCAATGCCGGAGCAAACGTATCCGCAATTAACAAGGTATACCAGTTGTCCCTTAACAATCGTTACAATTAAATTTTTCATGTAAAAGTGCATTCAAGCTTGTTACGCATGACTTCGCGAGTGTCGAGACTCGCTGTGAAGTCTGTTAAGCATGTACGAAACTTGCGCAGAATGCTAATAATAGTCGCGTGAAAAAAAAAAACTTTATTCAAATAATGAGAAAACCATTCAAATAACGTAAAAAAATTTTATCCGACGGAAATTTGCGGAACGTGTTGTGCGGGATTAAATCGTACGTTTAACTGAAGTTTGTTGTGATCGTAGAAAAAGAAATATAAGAAAAAAAAATAGGATGAAACGGAAAATCTTTCTCGGTGAAATTGGTGAAAAAAAAATGAAATAAGTCGACGGGAAACTGCGACGGGATTGAAATCAATAACGTGTCAATATTGATATTGGCATCAGTCCTAAATGATAGGCTTTCGTCGTTATCCGCCCTTGACGCGTCGCCCAGAATTTTATCGCGCGCGTGCCGATGCGAAGAAAGTGAGAGACGTGAATTATAATAAGAGAACCGATATAAAGGCAACAGCGAACCTTATTTTTCTTTACGGATTAAAATTACGAGAAACATTACAGTGTAAAAGTCATGAATTCGCCTTCGCGGAAGGTCTCCTTTTATAACAGGATATATATAGGACAACAGATTTCTTTCTGTTTAGAAACAACACACCCTTTTAATGTGCGGCGCTCGTGGCAGCAATGTAGCCGTGATAGAATACCTCGCGGAAGCAGTGGAATCGTTAAACGGCGAGGCAACCGACTGCACCGGGGCGACTGCCCTTCATCATGCAGCCATCACCGGACATCCGGGGGTGATCACAGCGCTTGCAAACATCCCGCGACTCGTGCTGGACGCGACGGATAAGGTAAGCGGAAATATCCTTTTGATCCTCAGTAAGTAGCTTCAAATTTTACTTCACGTGAATATGCAAATACGTTCGCGTTTCGCAGAAAAAAAAATTTAGAAGTGTACATATAAGAGATTATTTCAACTTTCTAATAAAAAATAATTTTTTATTTCGTTGGTTTCTGTAGAAACCACCTGAGACAAACTCTCCAAACGTTTGCAATGTAAAGATATAAAGATAGAGAAAACAGATTTCACTCAAAGATAAAGTACGGATTCTATGCAAAAGGATCACAGTATCTCGTCAATAAAATCTGTCAATCAAATTAGTCTTTGTTCATGTTATTTGTTCATTAGTTTAATTGTAAAAAAATTATGGCTCTCTCTCTCTCTCTCTCTCTCTCTCTCTCTCTCTCTCT
>JANQDE010000089.1:601638-723860 GCA_037157785.1 Cephalotes varians
GTGCGTGTGCGTGTGCGTGTGCGTGTGCGTGTGCGTGTGCGTGTGCGTGTGCGCGTGCGCGTGCGCGTGCGCGTGCGCGTGCGCGTGCGCGTGCGCGTGCGCGTGTGTGTGTGTGTGTGTGTGTGTGTGTGTGTGTGTAGATAGATTGAATTAAAATTAATCGCAATTATCAAAGTTAAAATATTTTCTATGATTTTTTACAAATTGTTAAATCAATGAACAAATAACAAACGACAAACGAAGACTAATTTATCTTGTTACGTAGACAAGATTGGATGATATATTAATATGCACACATTGCGTGCATATCAAAATGGACCAACACATTCTCGCAATACGAGCGTGCTCAGTTTCTCGAATTTCGCGTTGTAATGAGATATTCCACACCCGGAAATCTGATTCCTACCTTTTCCCTCGATTGGTGTACACACACACACACACACACACACATACAACGCGCGCGCGCGCGCGCATGCGTGTTATTTCAAGGGATACTTGTCCATCTGTCCATCCATTAACATCTTAGTTGCTTAAACTTCGCTAGCAGAAGTTCTCTCACACAACAACATCATCAATCAGACGTGCTTGCAGAAGAAAAATCATTCGCGCAATCGCAACTGTATGCAGTTCGCTCTCATAAATTATTAATTAGTTGTCTCTCAGAAAATATTTGCATATATGAATTATGCACAATTTTATGCATCTCATCCTTCGCTTAAGAATTACAGATTTTTACCTGTAACAATATTTGGAAACATAATTTTGTAGTTAAAAACTATAATTATTTGTAAAACAAAATAATGCGAAGATGCATTTAATGTAAATCTTACGCTTTTGATGGAATTATAATTGTTGCGCGCAAATTGAAAATAAGATGATATGTTTGTTCGATTTAGTGAATGGTCAATTAGTGCTCAATGCAGCGTTCAATTAGTCGCAACGTTCAAACCAATAAAAGTTCATTGTGTAAGATTCTCGAGCTGTAACAATAATTCAATGTATCTAGCAGAGATCGTATAATATATAAAGTGGATTTCGGCGGGAGAAACATCCGCTCTCCGGAATCAGTTATCATTTGGCGCTTCATACATTTCCCCGATAAATTCGTGCGAGGATCAATTCTCGTGTGCGTCTCTTTCTCTCTCTCCCTTTCGCTATTTCCATTAGATGCGGGTTTCCTACGGTTTTATTCATATGCCGCAACGACGATAAGAATCTTCCTACAATCCGGGATCAGTTTTGACGTGTGACGCGGGCACTATCTGAGATATCTCAAGCTGTTTCCCGATACAGAGAATATTGTATACACACCCAACATCCCTACGAGCACATTTGGGACATGCTCAAAAGCCCAGTTGATCCTGGTCCTTTGTATACATCGGAGATGTGTAATATATAAGGAATTTATAAATCTTCGAAAACGGAGCTCAATGAACGTAAAACGAGGAGATGAAAAAAAAATTCTTTCGAGATATTTCGTTCAGAGCCAGACAAGCGTCGTGTGCGTAATAAAGATCAAAGCCGAGCTTAGCAAAGAATTGATAAATTATATTATTATATTATTATTTACTTGACTATTTTAAATTATATTATCGCGATATATATATTAAATCTTTCGCACACAAAAATAATGAACCTCTCTCTCTCCCCTTTCTCACCCTTCCCTCCCCCCCCTCTCTCTCTCTCTGTCTGTCTGTCTGTCTGTCTGTCGCGGATAATGATAAAATTAAATTTCATATATCCAGAGAAACAGCAAAAATGTATCAAAAATTGTACGAGAATGATGACACGGTGACTCGGCTAGAACATTGTGGTATCGATCGTGGGGCGAATGAAAACACAAAAGAGGATATTTATAATTTATCGACAGGAACAATCGACTGTCCGTAATGCACGGCGATAAGAGGAATCGCTTGGATTTCTGCACGTATAGTCGTATGTGTACATATATGTACGCTCACAGGTAGAGCGCAATAACGGAGCGCATCTCTTGTCTCTTTCTCTCTCTCTCTCTCTCCCTCTCTTGATTTAAATCCTGGAAAAGTGAGTCTCTCTCTCCCTGGTGTTGATTCCCATAGTGTCCTTATTGAGAGGCAAGCGCAATCCCCCGAGGAGAATCTCCGCAACTGTGAAACTCGACCAATCGCCAACTTAAGTACATTTCATGGGAGCCTCTATAAATAGATTCTCACCTTTCCGTATTCTGGGTACTCTTGCTTTCTCATTCAATTTACTCTCGTGCCCCTTCTTAATTCTCTTTGTTGCCGCGCGTGGAATTCTAATTATCCTGAAATAGATGCGGCGTACCGCTTCGTCTTTACACGCTGCGCAGCTTGCCAGTATCGGTTAATCATTCTTAAGTAATCACTTCCTTCGAAAATATCGAATTGATATCAATTAAAAAAAGCCATAGGATCTATTGTATAATGGTAGATAAAGATAAGCGTATCGATATTTTCTAACAATCCAATTAATAATCGTCAAATTTCTATAATTTCGTGATATCTATTAAGTTACTTCTACCCCATTGGAAATATCTATTTAACGCTGATTCACAGAAAAATTATAACTATATTTATTGAAATAATTATAGATAAAAATAATTTCGTATCAATATTTTCTAATAATATAATCGATAATCGTCAAATTCGTGATATCTATTAAATAAGTGTCTTTTTATCACTTTTAATAATTTTGTTATCAAATTGATCATGTCAAAAATATAATTTGCAATATAAATATGTTTGATAATTTGCTATCTAGTAGTAACAAAAAATATCGAAAATAGATTGATACAAATTTACCTAAAAGATATTTCAATGTTCGACATTCCGCAACTCCATTGCAATTCCGATAACACCGTTACAGATTAGAACTTCCGAAAAAAGTTTCTTTGATAAAAAAGTTTATTTCTTTTTCTTGCAATAAAATTGATAAGTATCGTTACAGATAACGTTAATGGCGCGAATTTGTATAAAGTTTATTTCCGATGTTACACAATGTTAGATCATATGTATATAAGTGCGTCTAAGTCGAATAATAAATGTATTCTATCTGTGATAAAGAAAATCGTAACATCCTTAGAACTAAAACTATTATAAGAGAGATGTTCGAAAAGTTTTGCGAATAGATAACGCTGAGGAGAAAAATTATTTGAGTGATTTTGTTGCATCTTCTTTTACAATGTCACCGGAGAAATTTTATTTCATTCTGACAAGTTATTTCGTTTTAGTGGCAGTAAGAGTAAACGTTTTAATGTTTTTAAAAAATTATGAATCTACATAAATTTCAAGCAATGACATATATTTTAAAGTATATGTCATTGTTTAAAATATCTTGTAAAAATTTTTGCAGAATATTTGGTAACAGCACGAACTTTTCTATTTTTTTAAAACATTAAAACGTTTTTATTCTCACTGTCGCTAAAATGAAACAACTTGTCAAAATGAAATAAAATGGTCTCCGGTGACATCATAAAAGATGACGCAACAAAATAATGCAAATAATTTTTTATAAAGCGTTATCTATGTATTCATTCGCAAAACTTTTCAAACATCCCTCGTATTCAGAATTTTCAATCACCGTTTTTAACATCCTGTCACTATTCAAAGTTTATAAAATGTAATGATCGATATGGCTGAAATTTACGAAAAATATTATTCTTAAAATTTTTATTCGCTGAATAAACTTCTGCAAAACAGGAAAAACTAGAATAACATGTTTTTCTATTATTCACTGCAAAAGGTATGCAGAATATGTTGTATAAAAATGTGTTTCCTTTCGCAATTATTCGTACGAAAGCTTAAATAAGTTTTAGAAAATTCTTTTTACTTGCTTTTGAAAATGATTGATGCATATGTGTCGGTGCTAGAGATCATGAGAACGACTTATCGTAAGTATGAGAAAATTATGATAATCACGTGTTATTTTAATAATGAATCTACACATCAAAGTCACTCAGGCATTAATTAAACTCCTTCCAAATTCTGGATTCATTTCCAGAAAGGACAAACGCCGATGCATTGTGCCTGCGCCGAGGAACATTTGGACGCGGTTGAGGTCCTTATAGGATTAGGAGCGAACGTAGACGCCCAGGATAACGATGGCAATACCCCACTTCATGTAGCTACCAGAACGAGGCACACCGCGATCGCGCAATTATTATTAAAGGCCGGAGCGAACACCGAGCTAATCGACGCGGTAAATTGAATAGTTGAGCGTGCACTTAAGGACAGAAAAGAGACAGACAAAAAGAAAAACGATTTACTAGAATAAACGGAATATATATATAAATTCATATTTGCAGCAATTAAATGTTAATATTAATTTTTTAGAATAACTCAAAAAAATTTAGAATAACATGTAACGAATTATTTTTACTCAGCGATAGCGTCTTCAGATTTCATTGGATAAAACGGCATAATTCAACAAAGTTTTCTCGTATAACAACAAATCATTATCTTTATTATTTCGTATCGCATATTTCGTATCACGGTCATTATTTCGTACGATTAATCTGTATCAACTATCTCCAGGAGGGTTTCACTCCCCTTCACGTTGCCGCAAGTCAGGGATGCAAAGGAATACTCGACTCCATGATTCAACACGGGGCCGATCTTAACAAGCAGTGTAAGGTACAGATATATCCCGGTATTTCCAAATATAATCCGAGACTGCTGCATGCATAACGACGGCTAGCAATATTTTGTCGATGCATTATTGTGCATAGAAATATCTTCGATCGTAGGCACGCAATCGCGATGCAACGAATAAAATTAATTGTCGAGAAGAAAAAAGAATGAATTTTCGCGAAAGAATTTTCAAAGTAAATTAGGACAAAGGTACGTCACACGGAACGTACGAATCTTCTTTATTATCTGTTACAGAACGGTAACACACCTTTGCATCTGGCTTGCCAAAACAACGAAGTAGAAACGGTAGAGATATTAATTAACAAAGGCGTCGATCTCAATCGCTTGAATCTGGTATGTAAAACATTTTGTGTACTCTTAATAATCATCGTATTAATCCCACGAGATATAAGATTGTACAAGCTCGTACCGCAAGTAATATGCCAATCTCCAGCCTGAAATTAAAATTTTTACAACCACATTCGATATCAGTATCGGAAAACTTGTAATAGGATTGTTTAATTTTTTCGTTTCCTGTATTGATTTACTTTAGAGACTTCAATCGTCCATACATATCGCGGCCGAGATGGGACATACGGATATTTGCGAATTACTTCTTGCGGCAGGAGCAAATATCGAGCAGAAAGAACAGGTATATATACCGTTTAATACGTAAATACTTTAGAGATGGAATTGGATATTATCGTGTTATCCTTTGATGGTACTATTGTGTTCCGTTTGTGTTTGATGGTACCGTTTGTTCTATATAAATATTATCACATTATTATATTATCAACGCTTAAATTATGGACATTGTCTCGTTATTAAACAAATTGCCATGAATTTAGAGCACTACGGTAGAATTATAATTATGCATTAGCACAAATTATTCGATAATCAATTAGATTTTATTGATGAATTAATTAGATCCGCTTGATAAGTCAAATCGTAATTTTTACGACGCGAAAGAAAGTATCAGAGACGCGAGAACCAATTAAAAAGGGAATCTAATTAAATCTCTGCAAATCAAAGTAAAACGCTGAAATACTGTTATAACAAGGTAACTGCTAAATATTGCTTGTATATTACATTTCTCTTTGATAGGCTTTGATGCTTTAATTAACAGATCTGTTTTAATCTTGGTGATGCTACGATGCTTTAAAAATCCAATCAAGATAATGTTACTACGAGACTATTAAGAATCGTTTGTATATTACGTTTTCTTTTTGATAGTGTGCCTTAATTAACAAATCTGCTTTAATGGTGATCCTATGTTATTATGTTTTAAATCCAATCAAGATTACTACGAAACTATTAAGAATCATTTGTTCCACATAAATAAATAAAATTAATACCAACAATATATATTTATAGTTATAAAAATATTGGTAAAATTAACGAACAACTTATACTCCAAAATATAAAGCATTAAAAACTTGATAAGCATTGGCATATGCATTCGTCGTTTAATAAAATCTTTTTGACAATAATACCTAACTTTAACGACTTAAGTTTTCTCAATATATACACCTTATTTCTTACAACTTGTTTTATAGAAGCGCTGCAAAAGGATAAGAGTGCTATAAAAAATTCAATCACACGACACAGCTCTAATAATATAACATCCTACTCTTGATTAACATATTGGACGAAAAGTTGAGCATGCACGACACGAGGGGGATGTCGATTCTGTCGACAATGTGACACGTGCCACGGGAAATTACCTCGCGTTATTTGCAGAAAGCTTCAAACCAAACCTTATTCCTTATCCAGCGCGCTGCGGTTAACGTGACAGGAATTGACGGAAACCGTCATAAACTCAGTAATAAAGTTAAACCGAAGTTTATCCTAACGTTCGCAGAGCGGCCGAACGCCACTTTACATTGCGGCGAGGGGCAGTTTCACGGCTATCGTCGACATGATCATTAAGACCGCCAGATTAGATTATCCGATCCCGGTAGGTATACGTAGATTCAAAAATTTCATTTATTGTCGATCGTCTTTTCTTTCCAAATCTTTCCTTTCCCATCTTGCGTCTATGCCGCATTTAACTTTTGCGGTTTAGCCTATCTTATCGCTTAAATGTCTTTTAAGCTATCTTGATGAACTACCTTCGAAGATGATAAAAAAATACGCAATGAAATGTGAATAATATCTCGCATATTTCAATTGCAAAAAATTTCAGTTTTCAATTTCAATTTGTTTAGATTTTTTTGCGTTATTTTTATCGCATATTCACTATTCCATGAAAATTTTATACCTCAAATTTTATATTTCAAATATTGTTTCAACACAAAGACACACGAATTCGATGAAAGTCTAAATTTTGGAACAAAAAAATACGTATTTTAATTATAAGATTCTACTTGTTCTACGTGTTAAATTTTTTTAAATCGGTAAAATAAAGATTAAAAAAATTGGATTTTAGGAGATCTCGAATGACAAGGAAGTCCGAGAATTGACTCCGGCACGAAGATGGTGGAGGGATGGATCGCGCGGTGGCAGCGTCTCTAGCAACAACGGCCTCTCGGAGCAAGTTCGATCCGTTCTTTGGAAGTTGGCCTACAAGCAGCTGGCACCTGGCGATTGGAAGAAGTTAGCCTTTCACTGGGCCTTCACCCCCGAACAGATCAAAGCGATAGAGCATCAATACACCGGTAAATCGATATTATGTAACGTTAGGCTCTTGTCGCAATTTATTACATTCTCGAAGAAATATTATTTATCATATACTATTTATCATATATTTCTGTTGATTTTTACATATTTTATACCATTGGCTTTGAAATGTTAGTTTTAAAATTTAGAATTAAAAGTTTTTAGAACTCAGTTAAAGGTAAAAAAGAAATTAGTCATGAAATCGAACAGAAATCACTTGAAAACTTCGATCTGCCCTTTTTTAGATAAGCCATTGAGGTACAAAAGTAGATACAAGATTACTCACGCATCACAATTCGGAAGATACTAATAAACACATTCATAACGCATTCTGTATAATAAAAATGACTAATGACGCGTAAAATTAATTACGGATTATGCGTGTAGATTTGTACCTCGATTTGTAGATTTGTTCCTATAGTATGTCTAGAGCAGCCTTATGAAAAGGACGATAAAGCCCCAATTCTAGGTCCCTCGAGTTACAAGGAGCACGGGTTTCGAATGTTAATGATTTGGGCCTCTGGATTGAATCCAGACATGCCGTTAATAAAGGAGCTCTGTGAAGCTTTATCAGCGGTGGACAAGAAAACAGTTGCAGGTATACAAATATAAATTCGTTTTTTCATTATTGTTGTTATCCGATCGTTATCTCAACAAACTCCGCGCGCAGTAAAAATATCCCTTATTCAAAGATAATAATGGATTACAGTGCGGCTGACGTTTATAGAGATAACAATAGCAAACGTAATATATCCAAGATTGAGTTTCATATGGAATAGGACTTCCTGCAAAGAGATTCTATTTGCTTTCACTCATTTTGCAGATTCCATTCGCAAACAGATGGAGCAGGGAGTCAACGGTAAGGCAAAATCGAAAGGTCAACGATGTCACAAGTGCTCTATCGCGTGAATATCTACAAGTGCCAAGCTCACACGTAAAATTCGACGTACATATGAGAACGTAACGAATGGATATTGTAATTTATAACGTAATAGTTGTTGTTGAAAACTTACCTGCATTGTAATGGGACGAGTCCAACGAATTTTACTTGGCAAACGCCATTAACGAAAGATTTACAAGAAAGATAAAAAGTACATACGATGTTGTATAAATGCCTTTTGTACCAATGATACGCAACGTTACGCAAATTCTTAGGACACGAATAACGGTTACAATTTATGGCGCAGGTGTAGCTGTCTATCTACTATCATTTCGAAAGAATAAGAATTTCTTTAACCATCAGGTATGTAATTCGACGATGTTTATATCTGTTAGACTCAAAGACGCTCCCTGAGCAAAAAACCGATCACAACGTGTTCTGCTATATTCAAAAAGACCACAAAGCAAAATTCGTGTGGTGATTCTTTATCAGAACGCGTATTGATCGATTGTCAAAAGACCAATACGCGTTCTGGCGAAAAAATCACAATATGAATTTTGCTTTGTGATCTTTTTGAATATGACAAAACGTTGTGGTCGGTTTTTTCGCTTAGGGAGCATTTTCGGTCTTTGAGCCTAACATATCGACACACAAATTTTTTAGTCAAAATTTAACATTTAAATCTAATTTAACGTAAGACGTCATGAATAAAGCTAATCTCGATGTTGTCTTATTGTATTAAAAAAAATCACAAATTTAAAAATCTGAAAAAAACGAAATTCATAATGAATTATTACTTCTTGATAAATTTTTGGACCAGGTGAAGAATGCGTCGTCTTATCCTATCGTATTCTAGAAAAGTTGAGGATTGTAAGTATAGTAGCTTCATTTACTGCAGAATAAAAAAATCTGTCTAAACCCGCTACGTCGGGTTAAATGGTATCATTTACACGACGCGACAACAGTGAAGAAGGTATTTGAATTATATACAAATTGTACGTGCAAAAAAAGGATATTTAAAACGGAGTATTTGAACAATTATATGTACGAAACCAAGCCGTCCTAAGCTAATCTTAATCCAGGCAAACTATCATCATGATTCCGTTTTTATCTTCGCGATTCTTTTATAGAGAAACGCCTCCGTAACTTGTAGAAACAAAAGTACAGTTGGTACATAGAAGTCATCGAAAAAGCGGTACAATTGTAAAATCAAAGTAACAATCGAACGTAGAGACTCTTCGGAATAATATTAATAACGCATAGATTAAGTGTGAGAGTAAATTTTTCAGGGCTTTCGATGTGATAACAGTCTATTAGATTAGATTTAAAGAACATAATATAAAGTCGATAGCGATTATCGCACTGTTCTCTGAGCACTGAGAGACAATCTACATATCTGAAACTTTCAAATTTAGACTTAACTACGAAAGAACAATATCATACGTAACTTTAATCTTATATTTCGCAAAATTATATAAATTGAAAGTTATGAAAATTTTTAATTACACAAAATCAAAATCATTTCTTATTATACGTAATAATAAACGTAATTTGTAAGCAAAAAGCATAAATAATTTCCTCTCTGTTATATTTTGCTTATACATATATAATTGATGAATTATGTGATTAAAAAGTATATTGAGAATAATTAAGTGTGAAAATTTTTTCTGCATTTTGTCTGTATTTTTCATTTTTTTCACAAAATTAAAACAATTATCAACAAAGCGAAAAATAACATATAAATAAATACCTACCGCATGGATTAAAAAGAAATCATGGACTTCCGAAGCTGCTTTCTGAAAGTACGATTTTACAACAATGTACATATCTTGTCTTGATGTAATAAAATTATTGTATTCTGTATATTGTCATATATATATATATATTATTGTTGCAAACATTATACAAATTATATAATATACATATATATGTAAAACAATTCAAATTCATAAAATTATTTTTACTTGTAATAAGTTGTATTGACAAATAAGTTCATTTTAGGAAAGAACGTATCTTTCACTCCCAAAATTACAAACAGGAAATCGAGCTGAAGGGAAAAAGGATTAAGGACGTCGAACAAGATGAAGTGATAGGATAATAAGTGATAGATGTTTAAATAATTGACAACTCCAAACATTTCTATTAAAATGTGAACGTTTATTGATCCGTACGGAATATTAATTACTCTATGCTATAAAAGAATGCATTTGTCGCTAGCTTCTTGATTCGCAGTATGTAACAAAATACTATAAACAATAATATAGTATCAGAGTGGCGAATAGTAGAAATGGAGATGATGCCATCAACAACAGTCGTACCGCGACGGATTATTCCATAACTCTTTAGTCAATATTATTATTAAGACGTCAAATCATTACACGACCGTCAAAGTAGCGTATCCTAATGCGCATCTTCGTTGTCGCAAATCTGCGGAATCTCTTTCAAAATTCATCGCGGAGATACGTGTGTCACAGAACGCAGATGCATCACAAAATATAAGTCAATGCGCATCTCATAGATGCACACTCGGGCCTACATTCCTCATCTCCTATTTTACAGTCGAGTACATTTTATAGTTGTACATGCATAGCTATAAAAATGTATCTCCGTCTATCTGAAACACTACTCTTATCCCTTAGACCACTATCGCAATTTTAGTAAATACGTTTGGCGTTTTGACCTTAAGTTATTTTTTGCTGCAGGACAACCCGTGCTCGCTCCATTTGTTACGACACCTTTGCAAAAGGTCTTGAAATAACGGTGAGAGGGCTATAAGACAAATGCAGATTCGAACATACTTTCAAGATATCAAATTGAAATGCATAGATTGTTTTTTTTTTTTTTTTTTGGATTTCTGTACACGCTCTAATGCCTTTTGAAAGCAATCGATTCGAAACAAATAAATAATCTGATAATATCCATTACGCAAATCGATGCATTATTGCATTCTCGTTAATAATGTCGCAGACGACAGTGTTAATTCCCCTACGTAAATATAATTTCAAATCTGTGTATGGGAGAATCGGAAAAAGGTATCTGCTCATGTCGGATGAGACTTTTAAAGCGAGATGAAAAGAAAAAAATATCGAGAATAACGTGTCGATTTGTCGGGTCATATATTTGTGCTCGCAGTGCATTAAACCTCACGCGCGTTTTTTTTTGACTTTTTTTTACCTCAAGTCCACAAGCCTCACGTCATCCAGTCAGTAAATTGAACAGGACGTCTAGTAAATAAACTTCCTACGGCAAAAATCGAAAAAAAGAAAGAATTAGGTTCTATATTCTAACGCTGTCGTCGGGCGCGCGACAATTATAATTAGAAAGAAACGAGAAAAACACGAAAAAGAAAGGAAGAAGCAATCATCACTCGCAAACGAAAATGAAAGAACCCGGAAGAGACTTAACACGAAATAAAATGAACGTTGTCGCTGAAAATAAACTTAACAATTGGAGCCCTCGAGTCGATCTCTCTCTCGAGAACCGTACAACATGTAAAAAAAAAATATGATCCTTTTACGGAATCCGTCAAATTGATTATTTCCTCATTGTTTTACGACATTTCTCGATTAAGGGAACGTAAAGATGTGTTGTTTCTTACGCTAGTCGACATTTTTATCCGCGATACAGTTCCAACTTGCATGTATCTAATCTGCGATCGACATTAATACGTATTCGCAAGCTATTTCGCTTGCTCTTCGCCTGCATCTTGGAAAATCGGATGCCGAGCTCGCTCATGTCTGTCGCTTAATCCGGACATGCAGGGTATGCAAACGTGTGTTTCAAAATAATGAAAAAAAAAAGTAATGAATCGCATAAGACTTGTACGCTGCAAAAGTTTTGTACGTTTAATCTAAAAAATTTATTAATGACATATCATTGATGAATTCCCACGAGTTATTCAACAAGTGCATCGCAAACGTCTAGATTTAAATATTACTCTCTCTACTGGAAAAAATTGATTTTCTTATAGAAAAGTTATCATCATTACACGGAAGGAACGATTTTGCAGAAAGATCTAAAATTTTATATTTCTGATACAAATCAGAAAAGTAATTTTATTGAATTATACAAAATAATTATGTAGAACGCTCAAACTAGTTACTAGAATCATATCAAAATTTTTTTTGCAGCATTGCTCATTTTTAAAGTTCCAACAAAATTATTTTCAGATCTGTAGCCAACAAAATTTTAGATCCTTCAACAAAATCATTCTTTCCGTGTATCTGTGTAGATTATTATATTATCATAATATATCAATATATATAATATATAAATTTTTTATAATTTGTATATATAATATATAAAATTAGAAACTTTTAGAAATTATATCAATAGCAATTATAATATCCAATCTCGATTTAAAAGCTCGATTTAAAACGATGGTCTCTCGACTTTATTTAAAAGCTCGAACGATGCGTTTTAGGTACACGAGATGTATTCAGGACGAAAAGTCAAGTAGTTTAAAATCGATTTCAACTTCAAATCGGGAGTTTGCTGCACGTACATAAAAGTATCTCCGACAACCTCGCGAGTGGTACCATCAATGAAGTGTCGCATTAGACCTTAAATCTACTTGACACCGCTCGATCCGCTGTAACGTTCGATTTTTCATCGCGAGTTCTGCAATTTTTCTCTTTCTCTGTCGTGTACACCTATACAAATCGAGCAAGTTTGCGGCAAATAACGTTGCGCCTTCTTCGATTGTTCGCGCATTTCTCGCTCGTCCCACGAAGTACCATACGCCAATCTCCACGAGTTTCTTCAATACAGACTTACAAGTAAAATAGAGCATGTGTGTTCTATTACCAGTATAGACTATTTCATAAGTATGCATACGAATGTGTACGTTAGCAACAAAAAAGGGAAGAGGGATCTCGAACCAAAGCCGAGACCGGTTCTGTCTTATTCCTTTTAGCGACGATAGGGATGGTAATTGTTGGTGCTCGACGTGGATCCTGTGTAACCCCTTTGGGGTCCACCGCTGTAGTTGTCGGTTCCTGGCGCAGCAGGAACGCTCGACGATCCATATCTGGCGCCTGTATAGAATCGCACAAAAGAACATAGTACTACGTGCTAGGACGTGGCAAGAGGACGTAATCGGAGAGGGTGGTAACAGAGCAGTGGCTCGCGTTACTCTACAATAACTCAAGAGACTGATCCTCTGATGGGAGATCTGAACGTGTGAAAGCGGAAGAAGCTTAACTTTTTGCAATCCAAATCATATTTGATAAAATTTTGCAATGTTTTTACCATTGCGTTTAGCCTTCACAAATATGCATCGACTTTGATATAAATCTGATATAAATTTGAGCATTAATAAATTAATAAATTGTTAATACATTATTTAAATTCGTTCGTGTATTTAGGTATTTACAATTAGTTCAAATAATTAGATACAGTCATGTATCGCGCGTTAATTCCAAGTTGTTAAAAATATTCTTTATTGCGGAATAGCGTAGCAACTTAGAGATACCTAATTTCTGATATAGGATACGGTAATATCTTTAACGTAGTATAGGATTGCAAAGAGTTGGAATTATCGAGATTAGCTAAAAAAAAAGTTAGAACAGAGAAGAGGCTTAGGGTAATCACCTAAACTTTCTACAAATTCTTAATCTAATCGATAAAAAACATTTTAGATCAAATAATTTAATAATAAAATAATATAACTTATATTTTTTTATTAATAGTGATAGCACATTGCTATTTATCATAAAGACAAAGATTGATATTACTGAAAAATGAATAGAATTACTTAAAGATGAATAGAGAAGTGAAATCAGATAACTTTATGTTCTTTATCTAAAAAATATGATCCACGATATAAATATATGCAAAAGTAAACACTTTATGAGAAAAAAATTGCGCTATACAAATTTACATTTGATAATTGTACGAGCGCTTCAGAGCCAATCATAATTTTAACAGATTATATATTTTTTAAAGAAATATTGTATATGTTTGAATGAAAAAAGATAACATTAAGAAAAAATAACAGATGATAAGGAATGCAGAAAATTAATAGTGCCTTCGTTCAAATCGCTTGGATTTATAAATATTTAATCAATTCTTCTGCAATAATATACATATCAGCAACGTAAGAAAATAAAAGAAGAACAAAAGGAAGAAAAGACAAAAGAAAAAAAGTATTTAGAGCAAGCAAAAGTAATCCGAGGGAAGCAGTCTGAAGGTGTTATGTATAGGATCAGAGAATATATGTCTCGCTTCTGAAACGATCTGAGGCGCTGAATGGATGGGTGAATGGATAGAGATGAATGAATGGATGAATGGATAGATATGGATGGATGGATAAATAAATGGATACATATAGATAGATGAATGGACAGACAGATGGATGGATGGATGACTAGATGGATGGGTGAATGGATGAATAGACGAATGGAGTTTTGCGGAGGATAATTTGAAAACTCGAGAGCAAACGGGCTGAGAATCAATATCACCGACCTAGATCTCAAAAGAAGTTACACATATCTTCTTTCCGTAGCCAAGAGATCCGATCGTACATCACAGCGACGGCTTTTAGGACCTCCGGACGAGTTTCGGATCGCGACGAGTTCGTGACTAATTTGCAAAAAAAGAAACGCCTGAAAAACGGGTCAACTCGTTCGACCTTTACATCCGTTCACGGCGAAGCGCAGGCAATGTAAAATCGGAACGTCGACGCGATTTACCAATTCCCTTTTAACGCTTTCCAATTCAATCTTATCTATAAAAATAATGTTTTCGCGTTTAAAAAAATATATCGACCAAATATTGAGTCGAAAAAAAACATTACTTTATGAAACTAATGCAGCAATGTGAAACAAATAATTAACAGCCCATTTAATTAATAGTTTATAACCGTGATATTCTATCTCACTTTCGTCTAACTAGAAGCTAAAGAATTTAAATAAATAAAAAACAATAAAAAAATAAAGTTTTCTCGAAGACCGTAATAGACATCGTATTATCATCGTTATTTCATAGCATTTGTAATTGAAAAGCGTTAAATGGATATTAACTTTTAATTACTTATATTTTTAATATTTAATTACTTAAGACAATTATAGAAATATCGTCACGATTAAAGATAACACATGTATATCCATAAAAAAGCAGGACACACCTTAAGACTTACTACAAAGATACTACACTCTAAAGGTTAAGCGATAAAATTTAATGTTAGCTTAATAATGAAAATCGTACAGCTAACATACGTGACGGTGGCTTAGTTAATCTTACTGTATAAACCGAGCGCACTTACTTCTCACTAATTTAAGTAATTAATCCTTACTCGGTAATCTTACTGCGCGCCATCTCGATTGCTGGAAACGAGGTCAAAGTCACCGCTATAAAATTAACAAATTGCAATATATAATCAAAACTATGGAAATACAACCGGCACGTAATACGCGCATGGGAAAATTTCGGCCGGAAGTTGTGCGCGTCCATTCTCACATTCATTCTCTCGCACTCTCTTTCGCCACTCTCTCGTACTCTTTCTTCCCCTTTCCCGTCCACTCGCGCACTTATGAAAACCTGTTTCTCTCGGCCGTTCGGACGACGTCGGGCGGTCTTTTAGCGTCTATAGGGATGATAATTCGTGTGTTGGGTCAAGGAGAATCGTTGGGGACCAGGGGCTGCGTCTCCGTTGGGAATGAAGGTCGGACTTCCGGTTTCGACGTTTTTGAATTTGGGGATCGGGAGGACGTCTGCGGGGGAAAAAAAGTAGGAAAGATCGTTAGAGCTCGTTTCATCTCTGGGACCGCACGTTTCTCCCTCGAGTGCCACTCCTCTGGAGGAAACTCTCGAGCAAGTTTCGTGCAACGGTCAAGGATAATACGAGATGATAGAAAAGGAATTAGAGAGGAGAGAAAGTGGTGGATAAAGGTTCGAGCGTTTTTCTCTTCGAGGATGGTCTTACTTCAAGTGGCTGAGCACGATCTTATGAAGCTCTTAATTTAACCCTTTAACCGAGTTTTTGTTTTCATAATATTAATGCTATAATTATATATACTATACTCATTGTAATTAATAATCTAAGTCTTATCTAAAATTATTGTTTATAATAATATGATGCAAATTCAAAAGCATCGTACATTATAATACAAATCATCTCTATATCAAATAGCTTATAAAGTAGAAATGGTATTATCTAAAAATTTGTCCTGAGTTTATTTAATTAAAAATTATATATGTATTTTTGTGCCATTTTTGATATCGATGCACTTTTGGACAAACTTTTCATCATCTACGTATATATCTATATCTACATGCGTATAAATTATATCTACATACTAATATATGAAACTATGTTACGATATTTAACGTATGAAAATTATTAAATTACGCATATTAAAATTACGGACGCCGGAGAAATATTTTAACTGCCTGCCCGGTTAATGGGTTAAGTGTACTTAGAAATTAAGCTTCGATTTATGAACATGTCAACACTAATTATTCAAATAGTACAAATCTCTATCACAAAAACATGAAACTAAAAAGAGACTTTAAAAACTTTTAAAATAAATCTATACTTCATTTGCACTTCAATCATCTTTAAATAACGTACGAAAGTGCTGACATGTCTAATACCAGGCCAACTCGAAACTGAGACTTTCCCATTGCAACGCAAAAGAATTCGTTATAGAAAAGCAGAAGTTATTTTCAGTGCAAACATTCTCAATATAATTATCGTACAGAACGACACGCCTCAGATTCGAGAGAACATGGCGGGATATGTATGTTGGGACGCGCATAAAACACTGCACTAATTAAAAAGCTTGTCTCCACCGTTTCCGATACGTTCTGAATGTCTGCGACAATAAAAATTCAAAGAATCCGTTCGTATTTTTTAACAGTGGACCACCTCTGTAATTTCGTTCTCTCATTAATAACACCGTGCATACGGAAATTGTCGCGATCAATTGTATCGATTCGATAATTATTTTCTTTATAAAGAACATGCGTCAATTTGTGCATCAAAAATTCTAGTTTTCCCCGTCACGTATAAATATAAATATATTTATAATATATCGCTTTTTCAATGAAATATTTTTTTGTATAATGTTGATGTGACCACATTTCGATTGAGCGCACATGATCGCGTATGCACGGTGGAAATCGTTACGCAATGTGTAACGTAAGGTAATTGCAAAACAGAAACGGCAAAAAGAAAGTAGAAGGTCATCTAGAACGCATACCGGTGTAGATGACACTGATCCGAGGGATCGAAGAGAATCGATCGACGGACAAGTGCATCATCGCAATCAAAGTTCTAAGAAAACACATGTAATCTCTCGCGCACTCGCATGCTCGCTGTCATTCATACCATGTACATTATATATATATTTATGTATATATTTATATATATATTTATATATACATTTATATATATATATAAATATATAAATTCTTTTAAAAAATTCTTTAAAATGAGATATTCGAACTGATCACTGACACTCACATACAGCATCCCGCGATAATAATTATAAATATGCTAGTACGATCGTCACTAGAAATAAGAATTTATGCTGTGCAGTGTTTTAAGTCTCTCAACCACATGAAATACATGTAACTACGTAAGGTGCAATTTGATTTAAGTGAAGGGATTAATTCGATTAATAAAATGGAAATTTTCTTTCATCAATATCATTTTCTATTTAATCATAATTTCTCATAATCTATACCAGTGTGTATTTTTACGAATAATGATCCATTTTTTCTCTATATTATAGTAATCAGCATATCAACTTATCATCATTATATCATCATTATATATATATGTTGTATATAGATTTATGTATATATAATATTATATATATATATGTCTCATGATCGTTATTAATATTATTAATATATCTTAAGTATCAATTAATCAATTAATCCACTAGAAACACCGTTAAGCATATTAATATATGTACTTTATATATATATATATATGTGTGTGTGTTCAATGAATAATAATAATAATAGTAGTAAGAATAATAATAGTAATAATAATAGTATAAGTAGTAATTGTAATAGTAATAATAGAGATAGTAGTAATAGTAGTAGTAGTAATAATAATAGTAGTAATAGTACAGTAACTAATAATAGTACTGTTATTTTATGTCGTCGAGAGTGGGGGGAGGGAGTAAGAGCGTATGGTGTATGACGTACTCGTATGGGCTAAATAACATGATGAAAGCAATGTCTCTCTCTCTCTCTCTCTCTTTCTCTGTGTGTGTATGTGCGTGCGTGCGTGCGTGCGTGCGTGTGTGTATGTGTGTGTGTGTGTGTGTGTGTTTTTATATTTGCTTATCGACAAAAATTAAATGGCAAAGTAATTACTCGCAAATTGCTACATACATCTCACATGTTCATATAAGATGTCTTCAATTTCGTGACACAAGTAGACACAAATTCTATCTTTGTTACTCATTTGATACCAAGAAGAACAAAAAGACGTTTGTATCGACTTGTGTCATTAAATGGAAGGCACTCATATTTATGTAATCGAATGCACCAAGTACAAGAAATTTCGCAGAGCCAATATATAGTTCTTGCATTTGATGCAATCAATTGTCATGTATGTGGGTTTTTTTATATAAGTAAAATATAGTAAACAATTCACGAGCAAATAATTTGTTCCTTAACATTTGTCAGCAAGCAAAAATGAACAATGTGTCAGAAGCAAAAAGGAACAACAAGAAGAAATCAGCGGAATGAGTTGACGTCGATCTCTTCTATTTAGACTATCCTATCTTTACATGCCAGATCAATTAATATCTTTCCTTTGAAGGCACGTCAAGGATTCTTCCGAAAAAAACCGAACAGACACGTTTTTCTAGCTCACATCTTTTTCTCGGACAATTTTATATATATATATTTCTATCTTTGATTCACCCTCTTTCGTCTATTGTTCGCTGGGGCGACGCGTGGCTTCAAACGTTGCGTGATTGACTCGACGGGTTCCGGGTTCAATCCTGACTCTCGCCCCACATATGCCTTGTTAAGAAGTTGAAATTTAAATAAGTCTGATATTAATTTAAAAAAGAAGAGTTTGAGATTTCCTGACTCGATGAGAGTGACATTTTTCTGAAATTTGTATTTGGCATTTTTCTAAGATTTATATTACTTTTTCTGCGCTTGGAACAAAAAAAAAAAAAAATAAATATATATATATATATATATATATATATATATATATATATATATATATATATGTATATGTATATATGCATTCGATATTGGCCATATTGACTCTCGATGGAAAATAAGTGCTAATGAGTGTCTTCCATTTAATAACACGAGCCGACACAAATCGACACAAGTCGTCTGTCCTTGTTACTCATTTAATACCAAGAAGAACAGAATAATGTTTGTGTCGACTTGTGTTATTAATGAAAGATATCCACTAACGAAAGAAGAAGTTTACTGCCCATTTATCTGCCAACCTTCAATTCTTCCGAATTTCCTCATCGATCCTTCTATCTCTGAATCTGATCTATGCTAATCATCTATGGGACTCACTTCCAAAGTGCCTGTTTCATACTGATTTCGACGTTCAACTTCTGAACATCCCTCTTCTGCTCATGTCTTATATCGATTCATTTGATAAGTTTATTTCTCTCATATATTCATATTTAGTTTCCGATTCATACGTAACGTCACCGTCGTATCTATGTTACGTTAGATATTTTTCTATGAATTTCAAATGAAACAAATGATACTAACCGTTATAGAATCAGATCATCGCCATTTAACGTCAGACCCATATTCTCAAAAAGGATATTTAATAAGTCGAACCGTGACGATTCTTATTCTGTATGTCGTAGAATAAAAAAGCATTTCAATGTAAAAAAAAATACAAATCAGCAGGATCTTTATTTAAATCACATACTTTTGTAGTTTCTTAATATAGATAGTCTCGTGGTACAGATACAATTTTTCAAATTTATTTCATTCAGAAAATTTTGTGTTTGAAGCGAGATGATATTTTTTGCAGTATCTCATGCATGCTGTATTGGAAGCATACTGAAACGCGTATTGGCTTGCAGTAATTACTTAAGAATCAAATTTTAACATTCCATCAATTACATGACTGAGCTAAAAAATATTACGTTCAAGATGTGTTTCGTGTTCTGTAGCAATCAAAAACGCGAGGAACGTGAAAATAAATTAAAAAAAAAAATCGTTTTAAATGAGCTAAAGTTGATGAAAAAAATTCGCAGTTTCTATACACATTTTTACTGATAGATTTAAAATTGTAATTACATATAAAAATATATTCCAATAATTTTCATGATAGAAAAATTATATAAAAAATATAGCTTATCAAATTTGTTCTTACGCGCTATATTGACTCAATGGCAATATTTATAAGTTAAAGTCCGTACTAATACAATTTCCATCAAGCAGGTAAAATTGTTAGGAACGATTTGCAATAATGTTTTATTGAGAAATAATCTGGCATCAAATGGCTCTGCGAGAACAGTTTGACCGTATACGATTCGACGTTACGTACGGTTTAAATCTTAATTTATAATGCAGCTTAATTAAACTTCGGCACGTGCATTCGTTAATCTCGAAGGAACGCCTCGACCGACTTCGGCCACATCACACCCACGCCACACAGACTACAACGCCAACTGCTATTCGCATGAAACAATCGTAGAAATTCGCGTCACGTCAATTCAATCTGATACGTGTACCGAAAACGCCGTTCGTGTCTCCCTCTCATTTTTCGTTCGCCCACGCCAGTCTCCCCCACCCATCGTATCGGAGATAACATCGCTAAAAATAGATAACGATCGTTAATTATTTTTTAACTACTTTCGTAATTTTCACTCGTCGATTCATCTCTGTCTGATCCTCCGTTCCCTCGCTCTCGCCGTGTTCTTCCTTTCGCACGCGGGATACCAACACGTCCCGACGAGTTCTATTTGACGATCGTTTCTTGTCGCATTTTGATAATTAACATTACGCACGTGCCCTACGAACCTACAGAACGGTCCATCGACATAAGGATACGTCGCGAAAAGAAAAACAGAGACACAAAGACACACGATCGCAAGAGAAACTCGATGACCAAATCTTCTTCGATTTTGATTTGTGATCACGATTTCCTCTTTCGTCGTTTCTCCCTCCCTTCCTCTTTTTCTTTTTGCACGCGGGTTCAAAGGGTGATCCCTTCCGACAAACGGCAGGTCCGAGGGGCTTCGATTTGGAAATATTGCGCCGGCACTCTTCATCACATCTTCGTTTTAATAAACACTAACGGTTTTTAGCTATGCTTTTTTTTTTCCTTTAATGCAAGTACTCCCTACATGCTATACGTAGTGCAGCTTAATAAACTTTATTCTGTTTCGCGTGGTTTTTTACTTAGTAAGATTTGGCAAACCTTAAACCTGATTCTCGACGCGCGATGATCGTGCGCCAACTTGTACCCCGACCTATGTTCCTGTATTACTAAAATGTGTCCGTAAACATTTCTCTAAATATGTGTATGTATGTGTGTCTGCCATTTAGTTGTTAACATCGGATATTTATGCCTACATGCTCACTCGTCGTTTCCTGATCGCTCATAATCATACAATTCTTTCGCTCGTTCTTCTCCTTCCGCACGATCCTCTCGCACCATCCTTCCCATTGAAGACTCGAATCTATTCGTCTTTCTTCTTAAAATCTCTCTCATACACTTTCCATCTTTCGTAGTCTTATGTTTCTGCTACTTATACTCACTTTTTTAAATTACAAATAATATTGGCGTCATAGAGATCTTCCATATAACAAGCTTCTCAATGCCCGATTCTTTTTACTCAGAAAAGTTTATTCAATTTTTCCAGCAATACTAAAAATTGACGTATCAGTAAATAAATTCCAATAATAAATCGATTCGACTAAGTAATTTTTTAATAAACTTTTGTGCATGCATCAGACACGTTAAAGAAACACGAATGTATTCGATTCCTGCTTTAATCCGTCATTCATTACCAATGACTCAATCACCGCTCCTACCAATTCATTATCATGCAATTTCGTCAATCACTCAATATTCTCTCGTTTCGTGCGCACGTTCATTCGCTTCAGTCACGTACGTCCTGCCTGTGATTTATCATATCCCATTTTATTTTCTCCCGCTATCTTGCCTTCTAACAAAAGAATTAAATTACAACGACTTATATAATCAACGACTTAGATACGCTTTCCTTTTTCTTTTTACTTAAGAATTACGGAATAATTATGATTCTCACGAGAACACAATAGTTGGCATTTGTGGTTTCATTAAAAATATTTCACTTTCCCTATTTTAATACTTGTCTACAACGGCCTTATTTCGAGAGTTTACGAGTTTAATTAATTAATTAGACAATAATCGATACCTTAATTATTGATCCTATGCGTCGTACCCCTCTCTTGTCCCCGCCCGTCGAAAGAAGCGGGGCGACGGGTCTCTATATATATAATATGTGTTTATGATAATTAAAACGAGTCACGTAAGTTTCATTAATTACTTTTTTCCTTTCTGCGTTAAGGTACTCTGAGATAATTGTTAATTTATAATACATTTGTACATAACTTATCTCTTAATCAATAATTATATCGATTTACCGCTACAACGTCTTGCCCAAATTTTTCACATTCATTCGTCTTTCACCCCGTCCACCTTTTGCTGACGCCGTCGCATCCTCCGGAAAGAGGCATACGACTGTACTGACGACTGTACCGCGATTTTTAAGACACGTTTAAAAAGAGTTCGCTATCATGTCGTCGAAGCACGAAGTGAACGTTCGTATCGATGTAGTAAAAGAGAACGAAAATAAGCCGTCGACTTTGTTCCGCGCGTTGTTAGAGCATTTTCATTTTTAGACCTCGCTTCAATAATTGCGAATCTTAATCTTTGTTTGTTCAGGCATCACCAGCTGAATGTTTAGAATTTGTTATTAGTCGCGACGTGATGCGAAAACCGCGCTCGAGTAGAACGAAATTGAGTTGAAAAAAGAATTGCTGATTTCGGGCAAACGGAAATTCCTTTCGCACTTATCTACCACCGTAAACTATCTCGCGTTAATAAAAAGAGATCTGTCTGTAGCACTTTCGGTGTGTACTTTCTATCCTCGTATTATTTAATGCGATTTCGGCCTTACCCAGCTAAACCTTACGATTTTTTCATAACAGCTATCATCCTTAGGCGGAGGTAACGAGTTTAGTAAACAACTTTTTCTTTTTGTCCATTTATCGAGTAAACTAGACCGTAAAACGTTAGAGATAGCCCATTAACTATTAGTAACAATAAACGCGAACAGTCGTTTGACCTTACAGCCAGCCTTTCTAATTAATTCTACTCCGAGGATGTAATTTAATTAATTCCCAGTCTTTCCAGGTCGTCTTATATATGTTTATTTATCTACCTAACCGAGTCCAGGTTTTTCGCTGCGCCCGTTTTCACCCTCACGTGCACTCCGGCATCCATGCAGCACAGTATTCTTACAGGACACCAATTAAGCTCTCACTCCCATCGTCGATCTTAATTAACGTTAAACATGCTCGCATTACTAATCTAAGCTACGCTCTTTTTCATACGCGCCTCCGTAGCCTCGAGAAGCTGTCGATATAGATACTTTATCAAGAAAATAGTAAAGCCATGGCTGATGACAATTAATTAATTACAAATAGAAATTAATAACAACAGTAGTTTTCGCCTCTATTTATCTCTCCCACTTCCCCCTCCGATCCTTCGTTTTAAGTGGTACTAACGCGTTAATAGTTAATAGTTAATTAGTGATAATGGTAGCAGTACTTTGACACTTCTTTTATCTTTTAATAAGGTTTTGTTTTTCCACTTTTATCCTAAGCCTAAGTGTCACGGCAATATTTCCAAATCGGGCTGATGCGCGCGAGTACGCGTGCACGCGGCTCGCGTGGAGAAACAGCAGATGCGCGATTATTTTCCCTTTTTCCTTTTTTTTATTCAGCTTGATAAAATACGCTGACTACTCGTTTTGTATCGTATGTATTATGCTTCGCGGCGACCCTTCTCCCGGCAGCCCCTGTCCAAAGGGACCACCAGACATGAAAAGGGCTGTCGCTATCTCCATGGAGGGCAGTGGTCGTTGGACGTATTTCACTCGGCGAAATTATACGTTAAAAAAAAATAATTGTAGCGTATGCTGACGCAAACATTAAAAGCGGTAGTTTGGCTTCACGATCAGTCTCGTCCGTTCCAATGAAACCGAAATTCTGAAAGAAGCGAAATGTGAGTGAATGAACTCAATCTCGATTCAATAACTGTCGCGTCGTAGTTGATAATTGATTTCCAGGATTAGAAGTAGGAAAACGATTTTGATATCAATTCCAACTATTCTCTTGATTGATAAATTTTTCAAGCGACTCCTCTGGCGAGCAATTATTTGGGCACGATGTAGAAAAACGAAAAAGTTATTTTATATCCGTACGATCAGCAATCAGATTAATCAGATTAAATGCAATATTTGCCAACAATAGATTTAATAATTTCCATTTTCTTGACATACAAAAATCCACAATAATCAATAAATTGTCAAAATTTTTTTTAATCGTTTATATAATTATTACTTTTCAATGTTATTTAATTACTATTACATTTTCGTCGTTAAAAGAAATTTCAGAATTACTGAATTACCGACTCTGATTTTAATTCTACTCGCCAGATGCTTGTGATGAGTCAAATTGTGAATGAAAATGAATGAACATACGATATTCGAAAATGCGATCCAACCACCAACAACCCATCCAGATTCGTCTATCAATATAACATAGTTGCGTCCGCGACTCTTCTCCTACGTTTACGCACACGTATAATGTGTGGATGTGGAGGTGGATAAACATCAAACATTAAATATTACAGTTAAAATACAAACATTTATCTAATTAGTACATGCGCATTAGTACAGACTCGTAAATACTATTTATACTCGGTATAATTCGGCTGTATATTCGCCGTTGTTGCTTAGTAAATGATGTAAATGACAGCGAGCGTTCCTTTCGACATAGGGGGTAAAATGCGATACTTCTAATCGATAAAATTTCCCAAGTGCTCGTTTGTATAAATCTTCACGTGTATGCGCTACGATGTGTGTCCGATTTCTTGTGTGTCACATTTGCGTCGCGTCTGAATCACAAGCTTTAGAGAATTTCTATTAAATGCAAAAGGTTTGACATATTAGCGAGCTAGGCGAGTGGTCGACAACTGTATAAGTTTTGCGGCTTAACTGTATTTGTTTTAAATTTAATAAATAATTGAATATATTTAAAAGAGCAAATTAATTTATTTATAAATAAATATAACGAGCAGAAAATTATGTTTTTGAAAAATTACATGATAGCGATTAGCTCATATCAACAGTTCATTGATTTAAAATCAATGCAGGTAAGGCCAATATGATGTTCGCGGGCACAAGCGATTCTCTTATTCAAACAATTGAATTTTCGAAACATTTCTGACGTTTCCGAAAGGTCAGAGAAGTTGAAACGTATCGGAAAGTTAATTATTTTAATAAAAGAACTGTTTATATCTACGAACATCGGTTTGTATCTTTAGCCTTACTTACACTTACATTAGAGCACAAATGTGCGATATTTTCATACTCGGCCAAAACTTGATTATCGTCCAAAACTTCGTTAAGTCTTTGTCATCTCGTTTATGTTCATAACTTCGTTATGTGTCGTCATGTGTACTTGACTTTGGCCGCACGTTTGTGGTAACTGGTCAACGCGATTCTCGAAGATATTGGGCCACACGTATGCCCGTTGCCAAAGTTCATCTATATAATTATATGAAACAAAGAAAAAAGAAATTAAAAAAAAATAAAATAAAATAAACAATGTTATCAAAATAAAAAAATAAATATATAATAATATTTGCTTTACAAAACGCCGCGACTAGCGCTGGTTTATAGCGCTGGAGGTTGCCAACCATCATATGATAATAAGGGCTCCTATTCACACGCATGATCAATGATCGCGATTGGTCATTTAATTAGCCATTAGTAGTAATTCCTTAATTAAGTTCCCATAACGATCTAGTTACTGATTGAACGTACCTAACATTAATCATGACGCTTCTATGCGAAAGATAAACTATTGGTTCACGTTATCCTCTCCCTTATTAAGCTGCGAAATGCATTATTATCTCCTCGCGCACTTTTGACGTATTATACATTGTAGAATAAAATTTACAAGTATCGTATCTCTATCGAGTAAATTTGTATAGTTAACCAAAGTCTAATTAAATATAAATCCAACAATTACAAAAAAACCCTCGTCGCACAGTCAGTTCTTTCGTCAGTTAGTTAAGTTTACGAATTACAACTAGTTTATGCTTTACGTCAATCTATTGGCAATGTTACGTAATCAAACATATGCCAGGCATTAATTACTTATTCATCCAAACGGAATCGAATATTGTGTTACACGTGATACTCCCACTCGGCCCCGTGATATCTCTAAGAGTTACCGTTAATTAACTAGTACTTAAACAAGAAAGTATTTCTTTTCGGGTCCCAAGTGACTTAGAGATTGGCTTACTTAAGGAGATTGGATTAACTGCATGTCACTAAAACTTTCCGACTGGTTTTTTTTAAAGGTGTTTTTACTTTCGAGTTTCGCTTAGAATACACCCTGACAAATCGATTGAGTTATACCGATCTCCTTTCGAGATCGATTTCATGTGACGCGGCCGCAAATGTGACGTACCAAGTAATATCGCGAGATGCCAAAACAAATGGTGTCCTTGCGACGTACAGAATTTTTCATTTGTCGCCGTTCGTTCTGCTATCCCGAACCTTAGTAGTCTCAGTTGCAAGAAATATCTTGAATCTGCAGAAACGGACCCAAAAATTTGCGCAATGACATGACCGCATCTACAAACTGAACTATAGCAATCCTTTGCCAAATATTGATAAAGGCAACTATAAAAATGATCTAATGCCACTGAATCGAATTGCTGTAGAAAAGACGACAGATAAGATCCGACTTCCTTAAATAAAATCGATAATTTGTCGCACGACTATTCCTCTGGGTATGTACTCTATCCTACGTATGTTCACCAAAGTGGCTCTCTACACAAAATACACACTTATTTTGTATCTTCAAGATTAAACAAGAATAACCACCTACGATTAAGCAAGTTGAAAGCTTCAGTCTCGATTTGTGCATGCTATACCGATCCGAATCGATCGAATAACATTGTCGAATAGAATCTAAGCCTTATTTCTACAACGGTTGACGAAAAATATCCTTGCAACTAACATTACTTCGTCAACAGCGTCGATAACGCGCCTATTTTCCACCGAACGAAAATAAAAGGTGTATGTATCTGGGTGTAATGGTTGTATTTATTCAGATTATATGTATATATATATATGTGTACGCACGTGTGTATGTATATGTGTGGCATATATATGTGTGTATATATATATATTATTTATATATATATATATATAACACACGTACGTGTTATACGCGTGCACGAATGACCGTGCATACAATGTACCTTTAAAAAAATACTTATGACCCCTATGATGATATATGCATATATTTTTAAAGGTATACATTTACACGAGCAGACATACGAGTGCGTGTACATACACATATGTTGTAGTGAATATATTGTATAGTTACATGATAGAAGTGTTCTTTCAACATATGCTTTATGACTCAGTAATCATTAATATAGAGCTACAAAAAAATTATGCTCTCAAATATCGTTTACTTGCTTGTTAGCTTAATTCGTTTTCTCTCTCTCTCTCTCTTTCTCACTTTCTCTCTCTCTCTCTTTCTCACTTTCTCTCTCTTCCTCTCTCTCTCTCTCTCTCTCTCTCTCTCGCTTTCTCACATTCTTCTGTCTCTCTCCAAAAGAAAACCTCCTACACCCTTCCTTCCTCTCTTTTTATCCTATCCTGTTTTTCAATTCTATATTGTATCTTTTGGCTTTTTCTTGCGAGAAAAAAAATTCAAATAGAGACTATGCGCCTTGGCCTGAAACGTACACCTCTGTGCTGCCCAAAAGATGTCCGACTTCAAATCTCATGATTGCTTATTTTTAATCTTTACATTCCATTTTTCTCTATCTCACTATTGCATTTAGAGTTGCTTTATATTCAAACGGTCTTTATTTTAAACATTATAAAAACTTTAAAGAAACGCTTTAATAAACTTCTAAAAACAGGAAAAACATTTAATATAAATATTAAAGCTTTCAGAATACTGAAATATTTTTCATTCAATAACAAGGCGATCACACAACGTTATCGCGTAGATAATAATTATAGTATTATACGTTATATGTTAATGGTAAAGGATTAATGTTAAAAAAAACAAAAAAAAAAGAAAAAACAAAAAACAAAAAAAAAGAAAGAAAAGATAAATCTTTTAAGCAATAACTTTCAAGTAAAATAATTTTTTAATAAATATTCTTAATAAATTTTATTTCAATAAGGGAATGTCGTGCACGTTGGGACAGCTGAATATCTCGACTGTGTACTGTGTATGGCTGTAACTTTTTACTCGAACACGATATCAAATAATTTTCTACGGCAAAGTTGTAGCCAATGACCATACCTTTTTATTGGTATTTTTTATTTAACGTCATTCCGTTTCAATACCACACACCAAAAACAAAACCTGTCCCAACCTGCACGACATTCCCTTAATTATAAAGAATATATAAATTTGTGTACATGTTTTTTTAAATAATAATTTTAATTAAAATTTAAGAGGATCGCAACTCCATGATTACAGTTTGAATAATACTTTTCATATAATTTCTCTCTTGACTTTACATCAGTTAAAAAGTTTACGATAGATTAAAAAGTAATTCACCTGGATTAAACATACAAGCTTATCTGTTTCTTATCTTACAATAAATGTTCAACGAGAATCAATGGTGTCAGGTTTACATCATCTATTAGTGAGAGATGGTGATCACTAGAAAAAACAATTTATTAAACATTTATGATAAGACAAAAGCTTGTTAAAATAGCAATCTATCTGCAGTGTAATAGAAAATGATTCGATACGAGCAGAGTGAACTAATAGATAAAATAAAATGGAACGTTTCATTAAGGCAAGCACATTGCAAGCGCAGACCTTTCATGTACAAAATGTCCTTAGAATCTTACTGCTTCTACTTCGCTCCGAAATTTGTCTTATATCAAGTTTCGTTTTATTATAATGGGTGCTCTCGAATGGATCGAACACCAAATGGAATATTTCATCGCGATATCAAAGCGAAAAGTCGAACATCCTCTTTCAGCACAGGGAGACATTAAATTCGGAGCACTGGGATTAAGACGGATGGAAAGCGCGCGAGCGTAAAGATCATTTAACAAATATATTCTTATTATTGAGACGGGCATTTACGCGCCCGCCATTTTTATTTTCAGAAAATCGCATATCGCATATGCAAATAGCCAAATGCGCATGCGGCACACTTGTGATACTACCATAGATAAACTTACTACCATAGATTTTTCTCATTTAATCTCTATTTTATTCTATTCATGATTAGCTCGTAAGGGGATACGACCTTACCAATACAATGCTAAAAGTTTACAAGTATACAGGTCATGTTATTACAGTTAATAATTTCATTTATTATCGTTACAATCATTACCAACTTTACGTCTATTACCTTATTACTTCACACTAAAATATGATAAAAGTAGATCAATCGATTCTCTCATCGTATCGTGTGCGAGATATTATTTTAAAGCATCCCAACAACTGTAGGAATTCCATTCTACTAAAATCGAAATAACTATTTAACCGTTCTCGAGTGAAATAAACGATAGCGGCGGTATTCCTTCTTCTCGTGTCAAAAAAATTGAAAACATCCATTATATATATTATTTCATTAATTTTTTTATTAGTAGCTCTCAAAGCAATTTAATAATTCTGAGAATCATTAATCTCTGCCTCGATCATATGCCTCGAGATTCGATGATCAAAATAATTATATGTTTTATAGGACTTTATTTATTCGTTTCATTCTAGCTAACTTGCCCAATTCGCTAATGCACTCGTGGTTTTTGTTAAAAATCACTGATCACTCTCCCGATACACTCATTTCATCTCAGTACTGTGTATTTTCGGATCATTGGATTGTGTGCGTGTATGTGTAAGAATCGTGGATATCTGTTTGCGTGTGATTTATCCCGCTAAGGCGGTCTCGATTCCTCCTTCTCATTCTCTCGTAACGATTGAAATATCAGCCCTGCAAACCTTAACATAAATACATATTTTAAAATTTTCCTTATATAAAACTCACTTGTTTAAATCCCTACATTGTTTTCGCATTACTATATTAAGACAATAATTACCTTGTCCTATCAGACTCGCAGGAGAGAAAATCACTTTGTAATTATAATTTAATGCCTTAACTGCTTCTATGTAAACGTAATTTAGAATATATCTCATATGTGTATAACACATTTGTCTCTTATATTAATCAGCTTTGTCTCATTTGAAATTATTTTTTTTACTGCCTTATACTCGCGCCCACAACGTGTGGGCGATTATCACACTACCTGAGTACAATATATACCACAGCGGCCTCTTCTTTATTATTTAACTCTCTTGCGTCGTCTTAAGATAGCTAAAAAAAGCAGGCTAATGAAGGTTTGATTTATCGAAATTTCCGAGGGGAATCGTATGTCGATATTTATTTTTGGTTCTTCACGAAAATTATGTTATTTTTTTCGATCGATATTTAATTTATTCGATATTATTTGAAACGAAACAAGATCGATTTGACAAAGAGTAGACTCAGGCAGTGACGAAAGGATTCTTTATCGCCGAGAATGTATCCTTCTTCGATTAATTCGATGCGTTATCGCGGCTATGATGTTTCGATAGATCTCGCAGTTTATCGACAGATAAATGCCCACATCCTGTCTATCGGTCTTATTTATTTGCTATTGAATGACACGATTCCGTTGGAGAGATTATGGTGCAATCGTAATCAAAATAACAATAATAATAATAATAATAAAGAAGAGGAACTGCGCGATGTTCGCAATTTTAAGGATTAACAATCGCTTGGTGAAAAATGCAATAGCCAATGATAACACGTTGTCGTGTGATACGAACTAAGATATATATAATTAAAGACATATAATTAAAAACGGCAGGAGAAACTCATGTATATCAATAAAAAGTGTTTTCCACGATAGATTACGATACGAGTAATAAGTAGTTAAATGTAATATTTAATTATACGACCAGTCTTTAGTGTGCGGGACGCTAAAACGTGCGCTTAACGTTAAAACAGACATTTCGCGACGTCCCCGGAATTATTTATACATTTAAGGACATTTCTTTAAATATCAAAATACTTAACTTGCCTGGCAAAAAACCTAACTCGCATGCTACGCATTCGCTTGTAGGATGAACAAGAATGAATCCACGCATTACCTAATTAAGTTAATAGAAAAGAAAAACAACGACTTAACTTAGTGTAATATTTAGTGGCTGTAATATTTATAGTTTCCTTCTTTATACTGCATTTCATTCTATTGACTGTACTTTAAAAAAATAGTTTAATAGGAAATCGTCTAAATGCATGAAAAACGGAGAGAGGCATTCGCAGATGTGTGTGTGTGTGTGTATGTATGTGTGTGTGTGTTGTGTGTGAGACAGAGAAAAAAGACAATTGTAAAATTTCTTTTTTTCGATTTAAGAAAACAGGATATTAAAAAATAAATGGTGAAAATTACAATGATTGATCTGGTGTTATTCATAATTGTTAAAATTACTCTATACACTCTTTTGAAAGCATGAACCCCAGCGCACAAAGAAATAGAAAGATAAATTACTTTGAAATCTATAAAAGTTCTAATAATTAAACAAATTTCTTACTACACTTTTTATGTAGGGCGAGATGTCGTTGACACCATCGCAGAAGATTAGTCCTTGCAACAGGCGATTAATAGCTAGAAAAAATGAGAAATGGAGTTTCCTGCATAAATTTCTAAAAAGGTCATGATCCTGCTAGGATCATTTGCAGGTAGATTGTAGAGAAACGGCTGGAACAGCTGATCGTTGCACACTAAAGCTGCACCGGCCGAGGTAGAGATTTATTAATATTGACAGTGGTAGCTGCGGAGTTTTTCTCTATTTTTATGCGTTTTTGGACCGGGCCGGGCTCAGGTTCTTCGTTGATTTTTTTCATAGCTCCAGAAATCGATATTCCAATATTCTTGCCTAAACAACCCAAATAGATAATATTTTCAATCCATCCAATAATTTCAGCAAAGAAACCGGTTCGTTTTTTAAGGAAAATACTTTAAAAATATATAATATTCCCTCTTTCTCTTATAAAATGCTAAATAGCTCAATATTAAAGCAGATATCTATCGAACAAAAAATCTGAGTTCGATTTCTGGATTTATCCCAAATATGCAATACTACGAAATTTGAATAGGAAAATATTCTATTCTGATACAAAGTCACAGAATATATATCGTAGAATGTTTTCCGAGAAAAATATATTCGTGGAAATATTTATAGTGACACTTCGTATTATAATTCTGTTTCAATGTTTCGCCACACTTTTTATGTCTCTTGTCACCTCCCATTGTAATCGTTTCAATACGATACAAAAGTTCGCTCTCCCCGTTTCTCAAAATCGTAATTATCGAATAGAATAAGAAACCTAACGGTCTTCAGCAGATCGGATACAAAGATCTTTTTCAGACGCATTTAATGTCCAACGTAGAACAGAAATGAAGTGTCTCAGTCTACTTAAAGATGACGGATTAAGGAAAGAATCGCAATAAAGGCGTTTCAATACTGAACTTAGGGCTTCCTTACGGGACTTCCAACTCGGCATGTAGCGTAAAGTGCTCTTTAAAACGAAATAAATACGAGCGATTCAGAGCAGTAAGAATAGATGAACATAAGACAGGGAGGAAAAAAAAGAGCTCAAAGAAAAAAAAAGAAAAAAAAAACAGAACAACAACAACCCTGAGAGCAAGCCGTACAGTTCGCGAAAATCGCGAATGAGGCAGATAGTAACAACGGCTAGAATCAAAGTATATTTTCCCTATATGCTACCTATTACATTAATTAGATGCGTCATCTCTGTATTTAAAAATATTAATAATATTGCGTTGAATATAAATATATTATCTGTTAATTAGTAATCATCAATTATTCGAATCAATTATCCCGCTCTAAAGCCTCCACGTCCTGCCTTCGTTTTGTATGTTTCAAAATTCCATTTGCGCCACCGCTTCCTCACATAACTTTTCTCTATACCGTCTCATAATCTAAAATATATGTATGTACATATTAGTTGCGGCAAAGGCAGCAATTAACCCTTTCTTTTTTTCCCTCCCCCGTCTCCGCGCTAGCATTTAAATTTACTTTTATCCGTCTGAGAGACTCGTTAATATAATAAATTAATTAGTTCGTTTATACCAATCTTCAACAAACGCATCGATTATATTTATGTGTCCTGTACAAATGAAATGTAATAACCGCTTTTCCTTAACACCTCGCATACACTTAAGACTTTAAAATTCACGCTTTAACTTTAGTTAAAATCGATAAGAGTAAGGAATACAATATTAGTAATAATTATAATTGATATACTAATGGTTCTTATTCCGCATCGTTTTTTTATCGGTATTTATTCTATAAAATAAGTTGTAAAAAACAGCCGTAGATAAAACACGTCGCTATTATTTGCCGCTCCCTCCTTTGCAAGTTAGGTATTAAATAACATGTTATTTATTTAGAACAACCATAGTGTTTTTTTTCATCACTTTTTCATCTATATATTTTTCTCTTACGAATTTATCGCTTGAATGTTCTCGATAATATGTTAACTATTTAATTCTTTAGTTGCAAACTGTACATATATATTTCTAGGATCAAAAATTAAGATTAAAAATTAAAAAGTTTATTACAAAGTTCTCCAAGTTAGATAAAATAAGGCAAATCAAATAAGTCATCGTCAAAGTTTTCTTTCTTCTTATACGTATAACATCGTTATATCATATATTGGAATTTTATTTAGAATATAGAAAATATAAAATATAGTAAATTTATATAGTATATCGTAGTTGTGATGTATGCGTTTTATTTTATTTGATGAGAATTTTAAAACAGTTGCAGCTAAAGGATTAATTAATTTACTTCTTTTATGCGCGTTAGAGGTAAAAGTGTGAATATGTGTGTGAATATGTGTTCATGAGTGTATATGTTTATCTATACGTGTTTTCTTTGTATTACCGTAATAATTAGGATGTAAAATTGGTTTGTTTGATTGAGCTCTCTAGTCGCATTTTTGTTTCGTTACGTGTTTAGTTAAGTGTGTTATTGCGTTGATCCCAAAAGTTCACACGAGTCGCGTTTGTTAACATTGCACTCGTTTTTCTTCATCCAATTGGCGTGATACAACACCGGCTTTTTCTCCGCGAGTTTCGTCACGGACGAAAAAGAAGTTACTATATAAGATTTCTAACAAAATGCAAAGTGGTTTTAAATTCAAAATCGATATATCGATATACTCCGGTAATAAATACCGTCGTAAAAAAACAAAGCTTGGCTTATTCTACAGCTTTGAATGCAACGCGATTCAACACTTTATTGTCAGGATGCGTAAGAAGCATTGATGATATGAACGGCGAAACAAGTAACGGAAAGAATACGAAAAAATAAAATAAAATTAGCAGTCGATCATCTTGCACTTAAAATACAATGAAGCCTTACACTGTCGATGGACAAGGAAAACAAAATATGGGCAATAAATTACGTTATATGAGATCACATTTATAACGCTTAACGAAATTGCTGAATTCTGTAACCGTAATCTATTAATTACACCTTTATGTGTGGTATAAGGTCTATCTTGGTGAATTATACATTAGCATAATACTCGCCATTCTCATCGATAAAGTAAGACACAACGCGACCCGCTCGGTAATTAAACATGAGCATTTGGAGAGCACTCTTCCGAAATATTCCTCGTTTAGATCTATGGTAAATCCTACAGAGTAAATACAATTAAGTCATATATTTAATCAGGTAAACTTTTCAGGTCGATATCCCCCACCGAGACATATCCACAATTACAATATACCCCTCCCTCCACCTTATCTATCAATGATCTCGTTCTACTGATCTAAAATTTAAACACTTATAAGCATCATCGCATATTTCATAATTATCGTCGACATAATATTGATAATAATAGCAATTGTAGTACTTGTAATAGTAGCAATAGCAAGAGTAAACAGTGATAAGTATTAATAGTAATAATAGATGTGTGTATACAATAGAGTAATAATAATATAGAATTAATTATAATAGTAACAATAATATCCTTAAATGTGCCTAATAGTTATTATAAATCGGAGGTAAAAAATAAACTAGTTTCCACGTGCATTCCACGGTATGGTCGAACAGAAGCCAATCCGATGGCCACACACTAAGTTCTTATAATACAATTTGTAAAAATATTTGTGATTGTTTATCGGTTTTTTTCTCCCTTATCCCTTTCCTTCCATATATTGATATTATTTCCAAATCGTTGGAAGAATAGGAAAGCAGTCGCTAAGCTAATTTAAGGAATTAGTATTTCATAAACAAGAAGAGAAAAAGGAACTGAGAAAAATACGTATTTAAAATACTACTAGTTGATATGACATGAAAATAAAAAAGGACGTCTGCAGAAACCGCATCCTGCTGTGTGTCAAAGATTTATATAGATATACATATACCATATTAAAATGATCTATATATTTTACACTATTCTCTGTAGTCAGCCTGTGTGATCGTCTTACTTAATTATCTCGTCAATTACTCATTATATCATTTTTTTTCTTCAATTATCTGGTATAACAACTATTTAATAAATACAAGATCGTGGAGGGACGAGTGTCTCGAATGTGCAAGTCACTCGTGCTGACTTTCCATCAGAGACCATAGTTTAAATATTTCTTTCGTTTATTCTTATTTGTGTTACATAAACCGTGTCTGCTAACGGTTAGGAAGTGAACAAGCATTTTGTGCCCCTGAGAAGAATTTTTCTCGAACGAAAACTTATTCACTTCCGTAATAAATGCTATTAACGATTAAATGATTCCTGATTCTTTACGCTCGCTTTTATTTTGTTTGCAAAGAATCTTCTTAGAATTTCTTTTAGCTTTTGCATCATATACTTTTACAATTGATATCGCGCTTCCTTTCGTCATCCCAGTGCCATACAAACTTCACTTGCCTCATGGGTGTATATTCTAACACTGTCGATTTGTTTATTTTACTTAAATTTAATGTTTAATTTATATTTTCTATTCGGAAAGATCATGGACCGTTCTCGCGAGCGATCAGTGAAGAAATCTATATCTGAAAAAAGTCTAAACATCCTTCTTTGATGTTTTCATTTACAAGCTTTTACAAGATGTGTTTCGATATTATCCAAAAAGATATCTATCTGTTAATTCGATCGCTCGCGAACGACATGCTGATATAAACAAGAGACATTCCATTTTCTGTCGCCGATTTTATTTGTAAATCTTAGCGATTTTTTTAGCGAGCATTTTATTGTACAACTAATTGTAACTCTAATTTGCGGCTTCTACAAAAATACGTCACATAGTGCCGAATTTCTTAAACGACAGATATCTTTCTCTAAATGGCATTTCTAATACATACAGTAAGAAACGTGATTCGATAAAGAATGTCTCATGTCATAACGCAAATTTTACGATCAACATAGTTTGCGTTTATCTTGATTATGAAGAAATAACCCACGAGCAAGGCCAAGCCATTCAGCGCATCTCTCCAACTCGAGTCAATTAAAATGGTCATGAGGTGGGCCACTCTTTAAAATCGAAGCCTTGCTGGCCGGGTTTAGGAGCGCTGGCGGCATACCCACCTTGACTATTTTCTCCTCCCTGATACGAACGTTGTGGGTACGAAGTGTCAGCATAATTGCTGTATGCAGAGTACCCAGTGTAATCTGGAGTCTTGGCTGAACTGCTGCTGGATCCTGGCGCACCTGAACCGGTATTTTGCCGCGAATACATGTCACCTGCAACATTTGTACATAACATTATGTCATCATGATCTCATTCTAATGGGTAAAAAAAAATATAAAGAAAGTAAACATCATGTGCTTAAAAAATTATTAAGACTAATTATTTACGATGTACAATTTACGCAATACTATCTTCTTTATGCTAATATCTAAATGTTATAATATTCAAAAATCAAAGGAGTAAATAATAAAATCGATATACAGAAATATATATGTATAACTATTACTTTTATATATAAAATAATATTATTAAAAAATACATACAACGTTCTTTTTGTTTATTTTTTTGTTTACAGTTAAATTTATTTTTTTTTTTTCTTATATCTTTCAATATTAAAAAATAGAGATAAATATTTTCACCATATGACAAAAGGTTTTTCAGATAATATAACAAAAATTATTCTATATTGCTTGTGTAACAAATTATTTGAAAAAATATTATAACAGTAATAGTTTTCTGTTTAAGAAAGTTTTAATCATTCTCTTCTATTATTAAATTTCTTTTGGAAAGATATTTAATTGCCCCTATAATATATTATATATATATATATATGTACATATGTATATAATATATTATATGTGCAATATAAATATATATTAAAAATATAATAAATATTATATATAATTATAAATATACATATAATACATATTATCATACATAATATTATATCTTTTAAAACTTAATAACAAAACATTAACAAGACATTATTCAATAATATATTCTTAATACTGCAAACAAATTTCATTTTGCTAACATCTGCGTATAAAAGAAACTCGCATCTAACATATAAAGTCTTATAAAATTAAATAATTCATATACATTCAAATCAGCTATCACAACATCAAGATAATGAGATCAGTATTTATATATCAATTTACATATGTGATTATTTTTCATTATCGATCTTTATAGGAAAAATTTAGATTCACGCAACAATAACTATTAGATAACTATTAGAAATATTCCAACTTATAAAATATTATTTTAGAATCTTATTAAAAGACATAACATTTCAAAATAGTAAATCATATATGCTTGAGATAACTATATGCACATTCAGTATCCAATCACTATTATAATCGTCTATTCATAATAATAAATGTATGAACAAACTGTTTTAACATCTTAAATATCTAAATTTGTCTCATATTTCATTATATATTTACATTTAAAATTATCATTTGAATTGTAAAAATTACTTTAAACAACAAATATTGTAGAAATATTCACATATACAAACTTACATTTTCGTAGGTAAAAGTTTTAATTATAGATTAATTATAGATTTTTTTTCATTACAATTGTAAATAAAGTTGTGAAATGTATAAATTAACAGTAAAAAGCACTAGGTGGATATACATTTATTACACACAAGCAAAGATAGTATACTGATCTCAAGATCTTAAGGACGAATTGATGTCATACAACTTCTATTTTCCTTTTAAATTTTTAAATAGCTTATAAATGCAAATAGCTAATCATTATTGACATTTCTTAATAAATCATATTTGTCATCGTTGATAGAAAAGACATCAATTTGTCATTAATAAAATAGGCAATAAAAGGAAATAGAAGGAAAGAATACAGGATATTATTACATAAATAATCATAATCAGGACAATTTTCTTTAACTTTCAACATTTGTAAAGTAATTATTTTTGTTTTATAAGTTATAAATTATAACATGCTCTTGTATCTTGAGATAAAAGTATCTTTTAAGAATCTATTCTAAATCTGTTATGGTATGTATAACATTATATAATATATATAACAATTATATATGTATATATATAATTTCCAATTAAAAACGTATAATTAAATAACCTGATAAATGGGTACTGGCAGGGTACATGCTTTTCAAGAATCTACACGTAAAAAGTTAAGCAAAAAAGGCGTATCCGGAAAAAAGAGATTAATGAAATATTAATAAAAAATTTACAGAGGAAAGGAATAGGAATCTGGAATAGACCAGGACTAAATAAAAAAAAACTAATTTAACGTTACGGCTCAGAAATTACTGTTTCTAATGCTGGAGACATGATCTAAAATATTATGTAGCAAGTAGAACATAAAATAAAGCAGATATAATGTGGAATAGCTAGACGAGGAGCAGTGCGTCAAGCATACAGCAAGCATTACTTTCGATCCAAAGACTGAGCAATATGCAATAAATATATGATCATATCTTATTATTCCCAATTCAACTTCAAGCAAAAGCTAGTATCTATGCTGTTTTCTTTTGCACACATACATACATACATATATATATATATATATATATATATATATATGTGTATAAAAAATATAAATTTATATAACATAAATTTATACACACATAAGATCGATATCAAATTATATTTCTCAAGTAAAAAAGGTGATTTCTGAGCCCTAATCGCTCATTGTAAATATAATGCAATACAAATTTTATTCTACTTCCTTCAATCTCCATCGTAAGTCACATTGTGTGTCAACATATCAGATCTTTAGCATATTAATTATTAGAAACTCAAACATATGTTATTGTAATTTTCTTATTAAAAACTATGCTTAAAATGCTAAAAATAATTAATATACATTTCTATTTTTTATTTTCTTCTTAAAAGCAGAGTTATTGTTAAAATCATACGATCATAAAAAGATAAAAATGTTAATATATTATAAAGATTCCAAATTTCTGTGTGTGTGTGTGTGTGTGTGTGTGTGTCTCCTGTTAATTCAATTGTTAACATATATGTAATGCCAAATAAAATACAGTTAACATCAATTATGAGAATTGGAGGAAGTTTGTAACACCACAATTAAAAAAAAGAAACACAAACATTCTGTATGTTGTTGAAAGTATCAACCCTTTGAGTACAATGAATTCACATACATTCAACGAAACTCATCGGTATGATCTATAGATTCATATGTTTTCGCCAAAAATCTAGACCATTAGCATGATTTAAGAACTCATGTTCGGATGTTTCCTTTATATTCAGAATATAGCAAACCACAATGTACACAATGTATATCCCGACAGCTATCGCGAGCAAGTACATCCATAGAAAATGGTCAGCTTGTAAGTGCTCCGTACTCAAGGAGTTAATTCCCACGATCACTGGACATATAAAATCGGTATAAGAACATTGCTGTAGCTAGGCGCAGAATTAGGTCAGAATGGAACTAATTGCGATGCCAAAGGGTGGAAAGAGGAGAATTTGTTTGATTTGAGCTTGAAGACTCACCCTGCGGGCCAGAGGGGTTCGAGTTGGAGTTGGGCTGCGAGGAGTTGGGCTGAGGGGGCTGGGGTGGGGGCTGGGTCCCAGGAGGAGGCCCATTCTGTGGCATGTTCCAGGAGCTCCAGGAGCCCCCAGGCCCGCCTCCCGCAGCCCCGCCAGTACCCGCCGTGGGCCCGTAGCCCCCTGAAGCGGCCGCCGCCGGCCCACCTGCGATCATCAACCACACAAAACACGTATCACCGACCGCATGTCATAGCTCACCTCACTTTTCTTACCACTCTGTTATATTACTATTGTTTTTCTCTAATTCATTATAAATATAAAATTTCTGCTTCCTCAGCATTATTTAAAAATGCCTCTTCGCCGACTCAAATATTCATGCTTGGTTCTCTTAATGAATAGCATGGAAGAAAAAAAAAGAGAATAAAAAGAAGCAATAGACAGACAATGACAGTAATTATAGGGTAGATAAATATGTCCCAGTGAAGAATATATTCCGTTTCTTGTATCTTGTAAACTAGAGAAACAAATAAATCTATCTGTTCGAGTATATGTATATTTAATAAGAAGTTAAGGAACAATACATGTAAAAACATTACTTATTATGTAATAAAAATAAAAAACGTAAACAATATTGCAATCATGTTATCAACATACATTTAATAAATTTTATTGATAGATTTCACATTTAACTTTTTATATTAAAAAATTCCAAACTATATAGTAAAAATTGCTTCATTTAAAAATAGATCAATAAAGTATATTTTATGCATGTGAACTTCGTCAAATAGGAAATACATCTACTCGATTAAGACGTTTTCCTTTCAAATTTACAAATACGCCATCATAACTTGATGTAAATGTGTTCTTTTCTTATTTTTATTTTTATGTTACGGCAAATATCAATTTCTTCCGACTGATTTCTTCTTTGTGTTTAATGAAAACAGTTATCCAGATAGCATTTATATTTTATATGATTTATATGATTTATATGTAATCAATATGTGCTACTTGGATTAATTATAGCATGGAAAATTAGTATCAAATTAAATCTCAAAGGAAGATTAGATATAATGTATCAGTCATTTCAAATAGTTATATAAATCATGTTAAATGTATCTTACTCTTTGTAACAAATGTAGAAGGAAGCAAAAGAATGTTCTAAAACAAAAAATATAAAAATGTTTTTTCCAAAAATATTTTTCAGAAAAAATATTAAAATTTTTTTCATCAATAAGTGCTTTCTTAAAAGCTTAATTTTAATTTTGTTAATAAAAATGTATTGATAATTTATGTATTATTAAAATAAAATAAAGTTTAATTTCCATAGAATTTATATTTTATTATACAAATTAAATTGATTTTATCTTTTTTCTATTTTTTTATAAAAGAGTATATTTCCCTAATAAACAAGTTACAACAAGTGAGATGTCCTAAAGTGTTTGGAAAAATGCTATTTTGAACATTATAAATAAAATTTATTTCACTAATATTTCTATTTTTTAATCTTTAATTTTAATCTTCCTTGTTATTGTACATAGTCTATTTAAAAAAAAAAATTCCGATTTGACTACAGATTTTATTAATGTTCCAATAAATTATGGGGCATATTTGTCTGAATTACCTTATGCAAAAGTTGCTCTTGTAGAGAGAAAATATTATTTAAAAAGTGTATATAACATAGCAGTATAGATTACAACAGCATAGATAGCTTCTCCATTTTATAATACATGAATGTGACACTTGTTATCGTGAAATGTAAGCATATGACATGTTAGTACTCGCTATCTCTAAACATATTAGAGATAGCATGCTATTTTTATCAAAGCACAATTGATGCTTTAAGATAATTTAGTGTATGTAGATAAATGAAATACGTATTGTCTCAGTAAAAACTGTGTAAAGATTTAGATATAAGATTCCTGCCTACTCACTGTAACCATCTTGGATTGTGATGTCAGAAACAAGAAAATAAAGAAAATTCTTACAAAATGCATTAAAATAAATATTTTTCAATAAAACATCTGCAATTAATAGAATAGATTTGTAAAATATACCGATAACACTTTTTATGTTCCAATAATCAATAAATAACCATATGGAATTGAATTATATCTAATTAAAAAACAAAACAAGCTGTCCATTTGAAATAAATATAATTTTATTTTATTCCAAGATAAAAGAAGAATTTTTGATATTTTTTTTATAAGTGTGTCTATCAAATAGATATTGTAGATTATTGAAAAATATTTTTATTTCAATATATTCTGCAAGAAATCACAATCCAATTTGTCACTGCACTAGACTACACTTTCTATCTTGCTCTTTGTGAAACTTCAAATATATAAGTGTTGGTATTTGTACTCATTGTCTTTTTAAAATAAAATAGATACATATTTGATGAAAACAAGACAGAAAGTTTTAATGCAATTCGATACAATAACAAAGAACAAGTCCTATATCTATTTCATTTTCAAGTATAAATGTATATTAGTTCAGCTACAAAGAACAAATCAATGGCTGTAATGAATAGGCAGAAGTAAGTTTTTAGTAAGTACAAAAAAAGACAGAAAAGAATAAATTTGAAGAGAATCAAGCATAAATTCTATAAATAAAATCCAATATTTTGAATATGTATATATTTGAAATACATATGTATTATGTCAATCCAAACCAAGTGTTAAAGTTTTATTTACAAAATTTAAGATTTTTTTTTACTTGAATCAAAATATTAATCATAATATTACATCTGCGTATTTTACTATATAATAGTTACATTTGCATAGTTACTATATAATAGTTACTAATATACAAATATTGATCACACATTAAGCAAAATATTTATTTTTCAACTGTTGGAAATTTTCTTTGTTGCTGAATGGATTATATTTTTTAGATCTAGTAGAATAATCCTATTTCAGCAAAGAAAATTTCCAACAGTTGCAAAATAAACATTCTACTAAATACAGTCATATTATATACATATATATATATATATAAAATTTATACAAACATTTTATACATGTGTATATATGTATAATATATATATATATATATATACATACACACATATACATCACATTTCTATACACACACATTTGTTATATTTATATTAGACCTGGAAATATTAAAATTAAGAAAAATAAGTTATTTTTAAGAATATTTAGAAAAATAATATTCTCTCTTTCTCTTTTGAAGAGTTATATTAAGTTATACAATCCGTTTCTTATATAATAATAAACAAAACACACAAGTCTGGGCTGACATAATTTGCTTTCTGTTTTAACTTTTTTTGCATCAAAATCTATTATATTTTTTTCTAAATTCTTTCTAAAAACCTCCAGGGGGCATCATAAAAGTAGATCGTATTATTGTGTGATTTATAGATTTCTCATTTTCTTAACTTTCTCTTTCTTTTTCTAATCTCTTTAAGCAGGATAGAAGAGGGATAGGAATAGGATCAAAGTCATATTTATTTAAGTAAAATTTTATCGCTACTTAAAGTATGGTATAAACGAAGTTGATACTTGGAAGATTTTAACAACTTAAAAAAAAATGTTCTGATTAAATAAAATTTCTAATGCATAACAATCTAACTTTATATGTCAACAATATTTTTTATAAATTTTATTTCTTCAGTGTCAACGTCGTTTACCCATCATGTACCCTGTGCAAATAATACGATGCAGTAATATTGTGTCAATTTCTATTACTCAATAATAAATTTTCTTAAAAATTTCTTCAACTTTGCTAGTTGAATATCAGCTGTTAATATTTTACATCAAATTTAATATTTGCTGATAAATAAAGGATGGGAAATGTATGACTTTTCGGAATTATATCCGAACTCACCATAACTTCCATAACCTTGGGTAGCTGCAGCAGGTTGAACATTATAGCTACTACCCCATTGATGCGGCGGCGGTGGCGGGATTTGCTGCTGCTGTGGCGGTCCTGGTGGTGCACCCCAGCCCTGAGCATTATACTGGGTGCTATATCCTGCATATCCACCAGTTTGAGGACTGGTACCCCAACCCTGATATTGTTGCATCATATTACCAGGCGGACCCATAGGTCCTCCCATCATGGGCCCACCCATCTGACCATTTGGTCCACCCATAGGCCCCATATTTCCAGCCATTCCCATCGGTGGACCACCCTGTTGAGGTGGGCCCCACTGACCCTGATGACTATCATTCATTTTGCTGGAAGAATCCCGCGGTTCTGCCCTTTTAATTTCAACCTGAAATAAATAGATACCACACAAATATATATTAAATTTTCTTTTTTCTAACAAAAATAAAATTTAGATTTATATCAATTATCAAACCAATTGTTGGAGAAAATGATAGGAGAATTTACAATATTATTATCTAAAATTACCTTTAATTATTGTACATTTTAGACTAATAAATGACTATCATTAATTAATTTTATACTCTGCACTAACGCTTGTGCTACCTTATATAAAAATAATATTTAACTCTAATTATAAAATAGGGTCATTAATTTGACTTATATTGTAAACTAACACATTTTAGTGTAATACTTATAAATATTTAAAAATATTTATTACACTTAATACTATTCAAATTATAAAATTAATTTAGTTTTATCCCTCTCAATTTTATGTATAGAGTCTGTATATACACTAATATCCATATTAATAAATAATTTATGTGATTAAAAGTCTTATATAATATCAATAGCTTCTAGGGAGGAACAATATCAACACATACTTATTTTCTATCTTTTGCATAAGGTCACACAGTTTAGTTATATGGTGATGGTGTATTGATGTTCTATACCTGCTTTCCATTCAGGTTGACAAAATGTTCCCCGACACAACGGTCCACTGCTTCTTCATCCTCAAAGCTGAGAAAGCCAAATCCTGTCGTCCAAACGTGAGAGAGTATAGTCAAAAAATGCTCGCCACAATAATGCGAGAAAAAGCAATTTTTACAGTACAATGCATAAAATATGTACACAAAAAAAAATTTACAACATCCAATTTTATAATAGTACTTATTAAATACTAGATGTCATTTATATTGATAAATTAATAAAATCATTACTTTTTATATTGTGCAATGTAAATTCATAATAATTTATGTTAATTCACAGTCATGATTTGTACATTATAGCAAAATTTAACAAATCGAAATTGATAGTTCAAAGTCCATTAATCTGCTACTAATTTATTTAATGTGCAACTAATGCACAAGTTCTCAAAAGAAAAAAGATCATGCTAAAAGACAGGCAATAGAGATTGAAGAAGAGAGATTGTAGTGCCATATGACTATTGGCTGAGCACATCTCTCCTCATGTTGCAGATTTATCATAATATCTTATTAGTCTGTTATGACTTTTAATGAACATACACATTTTAAATAACATTTTAAATATTATAAACATTTTAAATATTATAAAAAGTGCGAAAAATTATATTATTGCATTAGATATAAATATCAATAACTTATTTTTTATTATATTTACAATATTACAGTTTAAAAATTATCCATGCTCACTTTTTTATTACAAAATTAAATTTGTAAAATTAAGAATTAATGAATAATGTTTATTTATCATAAGCAATTATTTCTTATCTATATCGATTAATGTCAATATTATTACATAACTAATAAGTAATATATAAGTAATATATAATTATTAATCTCTCTTTATAAAGATATACAATCTATATATATATATAAATTCATATATAATAAATATTACATTTAAATTAGGCGAAACTATATCATCTAAAAGTTTAAGTTAATAAATAAATGCAAATAATGATCCATTCTACAATTTTAATAATACTCTTCAGACTTAAAATTTTCATACTAAAATTATAGCATACACCTATGTATCACTATATATATTGTATATGAATTTTATGTACAATATACAGTCAAGATTGCATTATGATATAGATAGAATAAACATTATTAAACAATGAATATTTTTGTGTTATCAGATGGTTTTATAAGATTAAAAAATTGTCTTGTTTTTTATATAATATCAATGATGGCTGACTTTAAGAAGTTTCTTAACAAAAATAGAATATTTTATTGTAAGGAAATAACATATGCGTCTTAGAGTATTAGTATAGAATGAATGCAGCCATGCATCCATGCTTCTTGAATACAGCCATCAATAGACTTTATAGCCAAAAATTACTTCAAAATTATTAAAAATGCTTGTATCTAATTGGATTTGCTAAGTAGTAGTCACAATCTTATTTGTAAGCATAGCAATAATGCTTAGCCAATAGTTTCTATAATTAATATGTAATCATTACTTTCAGTAATATTATGACTTATTATGAATAATTTTTTTAAAATAACATATTTATTATCGTGTTAATTTTCGTTTTACAAACTTTTATATAACTTTTATAAGTTTAATATAAATAAAATTATAATTATAGACACAGAAAATACATAATTATGGATAAAAAATTATATAAATAAGTTACTTGATAAAATGTCTAATGGATAATATCTAATAAAAAAATAAAACTTGTAAAATTTCCTCCTAATTACATAGCAAACTTAAGCTATGTATGATTTACAGTAGCATCAGACAGAGCCTTATACTTAATAAAACTTAGCCAAAACGTATTATTTATAAACAACCGTATTTAATTTAATATAAAATACCGCAATATATGAGTAATGTAATAACGAAAAAAGCAAAATATATCATTACAAACAATAAATCAGGATATTTGTAATTGCGCAATATTGGATAAATTTTAATATGTTTGTTTAAAATCTTATAATAATTAATATAAACTGCACTAGATTAAAAATATAAAAATTACTAATTCTTATTGATCTTATAGTTTTATTGTATAGATCTCAAGTTTTATTGTATATTAATAATGGGCGTGCTTTGGCGTTTGTCAGAATTTTTGATCCAAGAACATTTACTTTTAAAATTACTTTCAATACCAATCAGATATTTTATCTTTTCATTTATTCCTTTGTATTTATAATATAATAAACAAATATTTTTCAAGAATTCTGACTGTAATTCTGATCATGATAAAAATATAATTTTTTTTTCTATCATTTTGATACATTGTTCAATAGTTTCCATGGATCTTTTTTTGAAGTTTATAACATGTATAACATGTATATTAAAAACATGATTTTAAAGTAGCAAAACATATAAACGACATAACTTTTCTTTTTTTAACAGAGAAAGAGAAAGAAAAAGAAATAATGAAATTTATGCAACACTAATAAAAATATCTTTAAAAAATGCCATGTGAAAACTATCGAACATAATGCATCAATAAGAATATCTCGATATAAAAATCAACTTGCACTCACCTCTCGATTTCTTCTTCTCCTGATCATACATTATGACTACTTCCATGACTTTACCAAAGCGAGTAAAATAGGATCTTAAGTCAGTCTCCGTTACATTACTTGGCAAGCCACCAAGAAAGACTTTTGGGAAGCCACCGCTGCGCTTTGGTTTTTGAAGAGTGCGGGGATTACATGGTTTTGGATCAATCTATAATGCAAAACATCGACAAGATATATTTCATGTACTATAAGTTTCACGTATGTGCATATAAAATCATTATATTATTTCAATCCTTAATTTTATAAAAATCAAATATTATTAAATACAAGGGATGAAGTATGATTCGAGATAAGAACAGTCAATTCATAGTCGGCAAATTCAATTTTCATCCCATACATGTCACGATTGAGAAAAAGTTGATCAAGGAATTAAAAATTTTGAATAGAAGAATACAAGATTATTGTAGTATAAGATCGTGTTTCAGAAAGCCTAAGCTAATACATATATGTCACTGAATATAACTTTTTACAAGCTTTCTAAATAAGATTCTGCAATCTTATGATAGTATCAATACATACCGTACGTCCGTCAAGTTGGTGGGGACCGTTCTGAAGAACCAAGGAAACATTAGCGGGATCGCTAAATGTTACAAACCCAAATCCACGACTGCGCCCAGATTCGCTGTTTTTCATAACAACGCAATCGATGACCTCGCCATAGCGGCCGAAGTAACGTTGGAGATTTTCTTGGGTTGTCTCCCATGATAATCCGCCAACGAACAATTTTCTAGAACAAAATAAGAATATCTCTTCAGTATCATTAATATATGAATTTTGTTCGCTATACAATACATAACTTGCGGGATAGATAAATAACAGATGTCACTATTGATGGGCCTTGAATCTATTACTTGACTTGGCTTATCTTTGCAGGAAAACATTAGGTAATATTTTTGAAGCACAAGTCATACGAGTTCATCAATCTGCCTTTGTTATTAGCAAAAGATTTAAAAGAAAATATTTTTCGGGATAAAAAGAGATCAAAATTGTTTCAAAAGTTTCCAAAAACAATATTAATAGATAATTAACATGTATGCTGATGTATATTTTCTTAAAAAATATATCAATTATTTTATTTAATATTTCATTAATATTGCATAATACACAAGGTATACACTCTATAAACATAGAGTATTTATAAAAATAGATGCTTCAAGTTCATCATACAAACATCCTCTCAAAATATAACAATCCTTTTTAAATTATAGTGACTCATGAAAAAAATAATGATACCTTCGAATACAGTATAAATATTCATGAATAGCAATCATGAATAACATTACATATTACGTTCTAAAGTAACCAGTTCGAGGGAGACACTTCGAGGGATCAGATTCGAATTCTTTCGAGCGCTCGAATTTCGAAAAAGGAAAAATTAGCCATTCTAAAAAGATAAAAACATGCTGAGTCATACGAAGCGTAAATATGCCCGTCGCCGGCGCCGGCGATGCTCACGAAATGCTATCGAAATCAATTGATATCCAACAACGCCATTCCCCCCGCCGCCGCCGCCGCCGCCGTCTCAAAAACTCAAACACGCCATCGTTCGTGCCCGCGCGACGAGCGCTCTCGTTGCTCCGCGGTACTTTCGACCGCCGGCGGATCCTCCAGACGAGCAGATCTGGGAATTGGAGCGTAAAAATAGAGAGAAAACCGGCAGTCGCCTAAGGAACGCAAACGCTTTCGCGCACCGCTCTCGTTGCCTGCCATAAAAGAATGCGCGGGCGGCACGGGAGAGGAGGGGGGAGGGGAGGGGAATCTTTTTCGCAGGTCCTGAGGCGCGAACGCGACGGTCGACCTCGTTCGCGACGGCGGAGTCGAGGAGTCGCCGTCGTTGTCGCCGCCGCTGCCAAAAAGGAAAAAAAACCGAAAGGAGAGAAAACCGCCAGCGTATCGCTCGCCGACGCGTTCCACGTCGTCGCGGGACGGAATCCGGGAACGCGGAGACGGGAACGTCGGCGAAACGCAGGAAGAGTTCGAGAAAGAACGATCGTTCCCGCGATCGCGACGATGACGGAAACGATGATGGCCCCGCCGAATACGGGAGCACGAAGGACGGCGAGGGGGGCTGCGATGCCGTCCGCGACACCGGGCCCCCCCGGGATCTACTCACCCCTTTTCGTCGTCGTCCATTTCGTTCTTCACTCTCATAATATTTCACTTAAAACTACGAGAACGCGGTCAATTTCAGGGCGCGAGTGGGAATATGGCACGATGCTTTAGCGCGGACGAGGGTAATGGCTCCGCACAACGCGACGTCGGGAACAAATGTAAACGTAACGAAGCGACGCGCGTCACTTCCGCCCGTGGCACGACGACGCTGGTCGAATCAGCACCCGGCGCGCAGGCCCGTCGCCCCCCGTCGTCGGGGCCCCGCGACTCTGATCGAACGCCCCCGATTAGCCAAGCGACGATTGAATCAGTGACTATTGGTCGATATTCAGTCGATAGTCGAGTCTTATATTTAAGTCTTAAGTACACTCTTAAGCCAATCACAGAGCCATATTAGCGTCTTAAGACATTACTTAAAACAATCTTAAAATAAGAGGCTTTCTACAATAATTCATAAATCAGAAATAATAGATAAATTGACCAATCACAGACAAATGTGAAAAACAAATGAAAAGAGAAAATGCCTATGGGAGCAACCGCGGTTAACAGTGCGTAAGAATATAAAATAATTAATAATTACAACATGTGTATGATGGTAAGATGATGTATTTTAACAGCAAACGTTTCGACTACATGTTTGAGTCCTCATCAGTGTTGCTCCCATAGGCATTTTCTCTTTTCATTTGATTTTCATTCGTGGAGCTATATATTATTTCAATTTGGAAATGTGAAAAAAATACTTGATTATGATTGATCAATTTATTGCTTCTGATTTCTGATTTATGACTTATGGCTCATTGTAGAATGGCCCTAAGAACGGACTATAATCAGTGTCCGCATTTGATTAACATCGATAGAATTGTTAATCTTTTTGTCACTTTTATGTAAAGAAAATTGACAACAAATCATGCAGTTAAAAAGTTTGCAATTCTTCCGATTAAATTAATCCTTGACCTAATTCAAGGTAAATTAATTTAATTTCAGTTCAATTTACTCTTCATCTTTTTTTAATACCCGGATTCATCGATATACATTAACTTTAATCTCGATTCAACTTACTCTTCTTTTTTAATTCTAAGAATTAGAAGAGAAAGCTTAGGAACGAGTCATACAATTAAGAATTCTGCCATAAATTTCGCCAGTTAACAGACTTAAGAGAGACTTAAAATTTCTCTCTCTCTATCTCTGTCTCTCTTCCGGCATTAAAACGAGGCAGAGAAAATTTTAAGTCTCGCTTAAAGTCAAAGTGACGTTGGTGCAACCGGATCATAATCGATAAACGATTAAGCTAAGGCCTAGGGCGGCGAACGGGCCCTCAAGGGCCGCATTCTTGCGGCGAAAACTTTACCCGAGTACGCAAAGATATCATTCCATCTTTATCGTTCGTTAGACATAAAACAAAGATAGAATAACACCCAGATTTCAAACGATGCCGAATGCAAGTTCGAGTGATTCAATTGATGAAGATGTATATCTTTCCGAAAGGACACGTGTATTCAATTGATACGTAAATCGACGAATGAACGCGCGAATCAAAAAAAAATATATATATATAAATTATTTTATGCCGTTTGCCAAATTCGCGATGTAACTCTCTCTCACTTTGACGACTCTGATAGTTTACGTCGAGTCTCGATTTACATCTCGCTCGAATCGATACAACTCGCTCAGGATACTCGGCGCATCTCTACGCACGACCCTGCGAGGAAAGCCGTTTATTCGCAACGTGCGAAATATATATATATATACATATATTTCGCGATATTTATGCCGCGTTCGTCGCGCGCGAGCGCGAGCGCTAATTCATCCACTAAAATCGGGAATATCCGCGTATCGGCGATGTATGAATGTTAAAACGTCGCCTGAACACGTCGGTCATTCCGAGTTCAACGATCTGGTGGTAAGGTCCGTTCCTCGTGCGGCGCCAACAGTTACCTTCTACAGTCGGCGAGTGCGAACGAATCGCGCCGAACGATATCGGATGGTAGGAAAGGGAGAACGAGAGGCCCGAGGAACAGACCTGCCAACGTGCCGCGTCACGCAGTCGCCGGAAAGATTTCCCAATCGTCAGATGCGCTTTTTTTTAGGAATCTTGAATAAAAAAATACAGAGAAATACGTGCATACGTGTTACACAGCAAACGAAAATGGATTGAAATGAATTGAAAATTTTAATCCAAAATATGGATTGAAAAAATAGCATTACATCCTATGTCCATGGATTAAAATGAATTGTATGATACGAGTAAACTTTTTTTGGATTTAAAAAGTAGAAATCATTTTGTTTTCGGCTTAAGACTTACTACACCTATTGTAGACCGAGGCTTAACCACGGTATACATACTTTAAGAAATTAACCAATTACATTCGAATTTGAAGAGAATAATTAATTATGATTGGTCAGTTTTTTACGGCTTAAGACTTAGGGCTATCGCACACAAAATGACATAAGCTGCATATGCATAAAATAAGACCGCTGAACCAACGAACGTCCAGCATAAAGCACAGCTAATCAATATGGCGGCTTTATGCTGGACGTTCATTGGTATTCGTATGTATTTGACCGGACAAGAACGCCGGTTGAAAAAATTAYTATTTCAAATCGTTTRTATTTCRTTTGAAGAGTTTTGAAGTGYAATTRAAAAGATTTGTGARTCATTCTGTTAATTGTAATTAAATAATAATTTCTACACCATGTATTTGGCCGGAATAAATAGCCGGAAATAAATTCAACAAAAATCTTGTATGAANTGCACGATTCACAAACGTTTCTAATGACGCTTCAAATGTCTTCATACGAAATACAAACGATTTCATACAAGATTTTTGTTGAATTTATTTCCGGCTATTTATTCCGGCCAAATACATGGTGTAGAAATTATTATTTAATTACAATTAACAGAATGACTCACAAATCTTTTCAATTACACTTCAAAACTCTTCAAATGAAATACAAACGATTTGAAATAATAATTTTTTCAACCGGCGTTCTTGTCCGGTCAAATACATACGAATTTCATTGGTTCAGCGGTCTTATGTTATGCATATGCAGCTTATGTCATTTTGTGTGCGATAGCCCTTATGCCTACTCTACAATGACCGTAACATAAGGCCGTAAGATTGTAAGGTACTAGGCTGAGCCAATCACAGGGCTCAGCGGGCTCTTACAACCTCATCTTACAGCTTTACGACCTTATGTTACGGCCATTGTAGAGTAGACTTTAAGGCCAAAGCACAGACTCTTGCATAGCGCATAAGACATAAGGCATAAGAAAATCAACCAATCAGAGTCCTTTATTTCCTTCCTTTCCAAGAAATGAAGGACTCTGATTGGTTGATTTTATTATGCCTTATGTCTTATGCGTTATGCAAGAATCTGTGCTTCTGCCTTTACTACATCTATTGTAGAGGCTACCCCGTCTACAATAGGTGTAAGCCTTAAATCTTAAGAAATTGACCAATCACACTCGAATTTGAAAAAAATAATCGACTATGATTGGTCAATTTTTCACTGCTTCTACTACATCTATTATAGATCGGAATTTATGTCCACAATGTTAGAAATTAAAACAATTTAGCCAATTGTGACCAATGCGATCAATTGATCAATTCTCTCTCCGACATCGATCGCTGCGGATCTCAATCTCGGGTCGATTTTTAACATCGTAGATACAAGGCTTAAGAAAAGCGAAGAAAATAGAAATGTATAAAGGCGCATTCGATCGATAACATAAGGTGCGTTCCGTTTCACGCATATGCGCGCATTTATCTATAGTATACATCACATATACTATAGATGAACGCGCGCATATGCGTGAAACGGAACGCACCTAGATGACTCCAGCATCCTCCTAAACGTCAAATTAATAATCATGCTGACGCTGCTTTTCAGCGCTTCATATGGCACTTTTATGAACTTGTGTGAATCCGCGATTGTGGCTACGTTCCGTTATTCACTGCGAGTACTGCAAATAACATTTTGTTCTTGTTTAACATTCGGTGAACAATAAGGATGAAATGCTATTTGCAGTACTCGCAGTGAATAACGGAACGCAGTCTGTTTTGCTGTCTACAGCAGCGCCGTTGCGAGAAACTGTAGTGTCATTCAATTTTAGGCGATTGCATTCGAGATACGTGAAGATTGGTGAACCAAACGCGATGATGGATTTATTGACAGAAAATAGGAAAAGACATTTACCCGATTACGAGGTGCAGGGAGCGAAAACAGTAAGCTTCAGTCCGTATTCCGACAATGGAGGGTAGGTGGAAATAACCTATATCTTTACTTTTTTTAAGCAATTTTCACAATTATAAGATTATACATTTAGATGTAAGATATATATTTCTATGGTTATTTTTTATTTGATTTTTATTTTATGATATTTATAGTGTTTTATATATATATATATATATATATATATATATATATAGGAGTGAATGCGTGTGTGTATTTGTGGAGTACTTTTTACACTTACACAATTGTATAAAAATACTTTTATCCTCAGGAGTGTAGTGGCTCTCGCTGGAGATGATTTCTGCGTCATAGCTGCAGACACGCGTCTCAGCACCGGATTCTCAATCTATACTCGGGAACAGGATAAATTATTTTCCTTGTCGAACACTACTATCTTGGGATGCTCTGGATGTTGGTGCGACACATTGACTCTAACTCGTCTCCTATCCGCTCGCATGCAGGTATAAGCTTTACACTTGAAATTAATTAGGATTGGAATATAATAAAGCACAATTACATGATATATAATATCTATTAAATTATCAGACATTTGTGTAACAATTGTTGTCTTGCTTCAGATGTATAAACATGAACATCAAAAGGAAATGTCGACTCCAGCAGCGGCACAAATGCTGTCGATAATGCTGTATCATAAAAGATTTTTTCCTTATTATGTCAGTAATATACTTGCTGGATTAGATGAGAATGGAAAAGGCTGTATCTACAGTTATGATCCAATTGGACATTGCGAGAAAACTACATATAGGGCTGGTGGTTCAGCCGGTGCACTTTTGCAACCACTCCTTGATAATCAGGTATATAATTTAATTTTTATAAATTTGTGTGTGCGCGTGTGCATGCGCGCATTGTCTTTATTTTTATATATATAATATTTGTTATTTATATTATTTTATTTAAATATATATATATATATGTATATAAATATATTTAAATAAAATAATATAAATGATATAAATAACATATATATATTATAAAGACAATGCATATATACAAATATATAAATTGTCTTTATATAACAAATATTTAAGAAAAAGAATCACATAATTGACATTACAATTTTTCTATCTTCTAGATTGGCTACAAGAATCAAGAAGGAGTCACTCCTGCACCCTTGACTCAAGAAAAGGCTGTAGCAATCTTGAAAGATGTTTTCACTTCTGCAGCTGAAAGAGATATATATACAGGTGATGGAATAACTATCAAAATTATTACCAAGGATGGAATAAAAGACTCCAGTTTTGCTCTGAGAAAGGATTAATAAGGAACATTTATATACTATATCTGTGCAAATAAAATTATTTGAATATATCATTTTGTTATTAAATTCTTTCTCTTTCAAACATTCTTTGAAGAAGATAATATATGAAATAATCATTTTTTAAATAGATTTTAAATGCACAAATTGCATAGATTGAATAATACAAAAGATATACACAAGAAATATGTATTTATATATCTGAAATATATAAATACACGTAAATGGTACTTAAATAGGCTTTTTTATATTTATACATCATATTTTTTATTTAATGTATGTGTAATATCTATGCATATTTTCTAAATTCTTAATAAATCTTCGAGATGCTCAAAGAGAACGAATATCCGATTCTATATCATAAATTAAGAATTTTATTTCGTCACTCAAACATATGTCTCGCATTTATTTCATGATTAGCATTAGTAATGTACACTTAAAAATCTATAACAAACGATTACGCGCAAAGGTAACTGAATAAGCCTTGTTTAACGTTACGCTATGTTACTGTATGCACCGTATTTAATCGTATGTTACTCCGTACGTATTACTCCGTAATATTCTAAAATATCTTTCTTTTTATTTCATACATAAAAGACAATTATAACCCATTTTTATCGTTCACAGTATCCATATAACCAAAGGAAAAAAAGGTAGGGGTTTGTGTTTCTTTTTTTTTTGTTGCGTTCCGTTCTACCGTCTTTTTCATGGTTCTTCCTTGGGAACAGTATATAAAGATCGAAAGATAGATATTGCTTCCCCCCGAGATTCACTTCTTCGTCCCGGGGGCCGCTAACGGTTTGCCACGATCTTTACCACGTAATTTAATACCAAGTACTCGCTCGATCTTGCCGATCACCAGCTGATTTGGTATTCCACGTCCTGCTTCGTAGTCATTAATAACTTGCGCCTTCTCATTTACTTTCTGCAAACGGCACATAGAAAATGTTAACAAAAATATACTTCACTCCCTTCTAATGACAGGCAGTTCGATGTAGTTGCAAAACACAAGTACCGTAGCCAGGTCCTTTTGCGACATTCCTTTGCTCTGTCGCCCTTGCTGAATAAGTTTGCCGAGTTCGAGTGGGATCTGATCGTGCTTCAATTCTTCCGTCTCACGATCCAATTTGGCTGTGTTCTTTGTGGTTACATGCTGTCTGTTCGCACCACCGCCCCCTAAACCAGAAATATCTTTCTATTTCAAAATTATTGTGTGTACTCTTAAAGTACTACCAGAAAAAATTGTGGGATAGCATACGTCTGTGACAAAATACAATGAAACACTTCTAGGATATTTCATATCCGTAGAAGCTAAACAAACAATTTAAAATCTTGTTTAATGAAAAATCCATATTTTTATTATTTATGTAATATTGATAAAATACGATATGTATCTTGAAATAGATAACCTATATACTTACACATGTTTATTCTATACGTTAACACAGCAAAGCGCTTTCAAACTACATTGAGCTTTTTATCTATTCTTTTCAGCTGAACTTCTTGCATCATCTTTTTGTCTTCAACGTGGAGAGAGAGAAAAAGGGGAACGGTGCAAGTTCAGCTAAAAAGAACGGACTAAATAACTGAACTAAATAACGCGGATTACATGCACTTTTTTTTTTAATGCAACTGTGCCGACGTTTTGCGTACGTTGTCACTCTCGGGAAAGGAGGAAAAAAACGATAACTATCATTTTTACAGTTCGCAGTTCGTGATCTCGTGATGTAACTCGATTGTTGTTATCGTAGATAAAAAGAGTACGCAGAATCGTCCGCTCGGTGCGGCGAGCACGGGCTTTGTTTACGTCGCGACGAGAGCGATCTCGCGAGGACCGGGGGGCGAAAATATTTCGCGGGAAGGAGCTCGTGACTCCGCGCTACTCACATTTCGCCTGCGTCTCCACGGCGTAACCCTGCCGCCGTGCGTCGTTCACCGCCTGTAAACAAACACGATTCGGTTATCGCGCGCGGTGCGCAGAATACGCGGCGAGGCCCACGGGTTTTACCTTCTCCGTTTTCAACGTGGACGACTTCGGAACGCGTTTGCGGAGAGTGATAGGCGCGGTGTCCCAGTCTGACATACTGTGAAAAAAAAACACAAGTCTCACAACGGGGAACCCGGCCGGGTTGTCGCGGTGACTCGCGGGGGAGTGCGTTCCCTCGGACGTGGCCACGACGACGATAGCGGCCGCTCTACTCCCGCCGCGTTTTCCAGCAAGGTTCTCGTCTCACCGCCTCGCGGACGTTCCGAAAATCATGCGGCGCGGCCGCTCGATCGACCGGCGCGAAGCCACGATTCCGCGAACATCGGGGGGTCGGCGCCCAACAACGGGATACCGACGACCGTCCACGACGTGTCGGCGCTCGCGGAGTCTCGCGCGCTCGTTATTTTATTTTTTTTTTTCGTGGCGCGACGCGGAGTTCCTCGAGCGGCCGTCCCGCGACCGCGAATTTCGAGAATCCGATACGCGATCCGCGGCCAGAGTGTTACGGGATAGACAGACGAACCTACGTTTCAATTTTTCGGTTGCCGCGTGAAAAATTTTTCCAATCTATGCCGATCGTCGCGGCAGCTATGTGGGACGTGCCACTTTCTCCTCTCGAATTTTAAACTACAATAAATTTAAATTACAATAAACTACATAAAATTTTCTCAAACCTATGTTCATAGCAAAGGTCCATCTACAATGTTCTGCGTATCTTAGGACCGATTGCGTCGTTTAACCAACATTTTACGTCGCGACGTAATATTGACTTTAAATAAAGCTTAAAACTCTCTTTTTTTCTTTCTTTTTCACGGCTTTAAAGAGAGAAAGAGAGAGTTTTAAGCCTCAAAGTTAAAATAATGTTGGTTATTCATCATATCCAAAGCATAAATTCTAACTTTTCTTACTATCTTAATTTCTCCTGTATGATTAAAAAGATATTTAGTATTTCATTTTATACCACTTTCCTAGAATTAAAACGTGACATCTTGCAAGAAATTTAACAGACTCGTAATAGTGATTATTAATTGAATTCATAATAATCAACAGAATAAAATTTAACTATTAGCCTGTGCGGGAAGAGTATAATTCGTAGCGGCATCCATTTTTATTTAGTTTCTCCTCTTCAAATAATATCTATCCTATTTGTCGAAGTATCAACCATTATAAGCACTTGCCTTTCGAATTTAGCGCTTCTTTCGTTCTTTTCCATCAGCCAGGTTTTACAAGCATAAGGACACATTTACAATTTAGAAGCGAAAAAGTCAAAGCATACATAAGTCCCGATCTACAATAGGTGTAGTAAGCCTTAAACCTTAAGAAATTAACCAATCATGATCGAACTTGAAGAGAATAATGAACTATGATTGCTCAATTTCTTACGGCTTAAGGCTTACTATACCTATTGTAGACCGGGGCTTAGAGTCTTAAAGGCTTTCTACAATAAGACATAAGTCATAAATCAGAAGTCAGAAGCAACAAATTGACCAATCACAGACAAATGTGAAAAAAATACTTGATCATGATTGATCAATTTATTGCTTCTGACTTCTGATTTGTGACTTATGGCTTATTGTAGAATGGCCCTTAAGTAATGTCTTAAGACGCTAACGCTGGATTCACACTAGCGCGATTAACGCGCACGCGACGCGCGATATCCAATGAGCGCACAGATTTTCGGGAAAAGCTGTACGCTCATTGGATATCGCGCGTCGCGTGCGACGTTAATCGCGCTAGTCTGCAAGAGCCATAATGGCCCAAACACACACTTTCCGTAAGACGTAACAGTAAGAGGCTTTCTACAATAAGCCATAAGTCATAAATCAGAAGTCAGAAGCAATAAATTGATCAATCATAATCAAGTATTTTTTTCACATTTGTCTGTGATTGGTCGATTTATTGCTTCTGACTTCTAATTTATGACTTATGGCTTATTGTAGAAAGCCTCTAAGATTTCGACCAATCGCGTTGTTCGATTCAACCGTCCATAATTAAATCAAGCAACACAATTGGTCGAAATCTTACTGTTACGTCTTACGGAAAGTGTGTGTTTGGGCCTTAAGCCCCAGTCTACAATAAGTGTAGCAAGCCTTAAGCCGTAAGAAATTGAGCAATCATAGTTCATTATTCTCTTCAAATTCGATCATGATTGGTTAATTTCTTACGGCTTAAGGCTTACTACACCTATTGTAGACCGGGGCTAAGGGCTGAGTTATGGAGGCCGTAACCGTATGCCGTATGCCGTAATCTATAAGAATTGACTAATCACAGTCGAATGAGAGGGGAATACTCGACTATGATTAGTCAATTCTTATAGATTACGGCATACGGCATACGGTTACGGCCTCCATAACTCAGCCCTAAGGGTGAATTCGTTTATGCAGTCACTGCTGCAGAAGGCATCATTTTATCTTCACTGCTCTAGTTTCCACCGAAGCCTTTAATTTGCACCTAGTGCGGCGTAGGATCAAATTTAAGTCGATGAAAATGCAATAGCTCACTCTCATTCCCATGGTCTATTGTACGCGAATAAAAGGCTTCGGTGGAAACTAAGCCATTGTTCATTGGACATAAACAAAGATAAAATGATGCCTTCTGCAGCAGTGACTGCATAAATGAATTCACCCTAATGCGTGGTCTACAATGAGCAGTAGCAGTATGGATGAGGCTGTAAGAGTAAGAAATTGACCAATCACAATCAACTATTCTTCTTACATTMGAYTRTGATTGGTCAATTTCTTACTCTTACAGCCTCATCCATACTGCTACTGCTCATTGTAGACCACGCATAATATAGCTCTGTGATTGGCTTATGACATCTTAAGACTGTACTTAAGATAGTCTTAAGCGGTGTCTACAATGAGAATTTAAACTTTAAGTCGCAAGAAATTGACCAATCATTGTCGATTATTCTTTTCATATTCGATTGTGATTGGTCAATTTCTTACGACTTAAGGCTTAAAAACTCATTAGCCATGTTCAAGCCGGACGAAACAGCTTGCCTGCTCGCCGAGCGATTTAATATAATTGGTTGGATCTATAAGCAAGAACCAATCATATTCAACCGCTTGGCGAGCAGGCTAGCTGCTTTGCCGACTTGATCGCGTCCATTGTAGACACCGCTTAAGCGATGTCTACAATGAGATTTTAAGCCTTAAGCCGTAAGAAATTCACCAATCACAATCGAATATGAAGAGAATAATCGACTATGATTGGTCAATTTCTTGCGACTTAAGGTTTAAATTCTCATTGTAGACACCGTTTTAAATATAAGATCCGACTATGAATACCGGGCTATATGTCGGTGCCCGTATCAGACTAGAGATTGGGATTGAGATTACATTGAATTTTGACCAATCAAATCAAAGTTCACTAAACTTAAGATTGGTTTTCTTTCTTCTGATTGGTTAAATTGTATCTCAATCTCTGATATGGGCTTAAGTCTTAAAAAATTGACCAATCACACTCGAATTTCAAGATAATAATTAACTATAATTGGTCAATTTCTTACGGCTTAAGGCTCACTACACCTATTGTAGACCGGGGCTTACCGTATCTGAAAAATGGTATCGCAAAAACTTCCTAATTTACACGAATCATTTCATTCCTGTTGTTTATCGAATGTTAAACAAGAATAAATGATGTCTGCGAGCATTGCAAGCGTCAAGTGGAATGCACTTTTTATTAAAAGAGGATTAGTAACATTTTCCCTTTCTATCTTCTTTTTTTTTTGCCAGTACTAAAAGTCTATAGCGCGCGTAACGTAATCTATAGATTTTTAGCGCTGGCAGTGAATTTTGGAACACAGCCCGTGTCGCGTTTATTGGAAAAAAATTCACTAGCTAGTTTCTCCGCAGGTTTTATGTCTCTCTTTCACTGAAATATAATAATACTGGAACGAGCGCGACCCTATGAATAAGTGTGATCCGAGAGAGAGCGTCCAAGGTGGTATCTTTAGCCTTCTCTAAGCTATACTACGCATGTGTGGTAAACGATAGTGGGGATCGTACAGTCTCGTTTTATAAAAGACGGTTACGTGTATCCAATAAACGTTACAAAGAAACTTTTGGCCAGATTGTACTAAAAAGAGACAAAGATACCACTTAAGACCCTCTTTGTCATTTCACGACACTAGCGCCCGCGCTCGTTCCAGTATTATTATATTTCAGTGCTCTCTTTTTCTCACCACCTCCATCTCTCTGTTGCTCCTACTCCGATCTATTGCGTGCGTTCGATCAGCATCAGCGAGTCCAGTATTCCAGTCCTCCTTCTTCCCTTCTCCCCTTTTGTTGTTGATTCTTGGTTCCGGTACCCTCGATCCGCATCACGACGTTCACTGGCAGTGGCATATAGTATCACATTTATACACGGCTGTCCAACTGACTGCGTGAGGGTGAGATGTCGTTGATCAGGACGCTATGGAGGTGCACGTTTAGTCCGCGGCTTTTCAAGATTTACGAGGTAACGTGGGTCGGTCTGGTTGACGTAAGTACGGCACACTTATTCAGCGTTTTCCATAAGAATTTGCATAATGTTGAGGTTACAGCACGATGTGCGTGTGTTTATTACAGAAATCGTACGAGGCGAAGAACTTGGAACGATGGGGCGATCAAGTCGTGATCTCCGTAAGTATACCGCGTGGCAAGACGGAAGTTGTGACATTGTCAAAAGTTTGTCGCATTTTTATTGCGCTGCGGTATCGCTCTGCACGATCTTCCAAATACCGGCAAACGCAATCTTTCGTTTCATTTTACTAATTTTATCACGTCTTCTGTATTATTGCGAACTATGATTGCGAATTTACAAGTTGTTCTTGCGTTGTTGCAGTTTGCGGCAATATGGTCCATAAGCCTCTATGCTGTACCGGTCATTGCTATATTTGCCATGTGTCAGCGTGGCTATTCCTTGACAGATAATGTTTCTTACTTAAGCAAATTGGCTGCTGGTGCCGGTGCGCTTCTTGTTGCCTCCTTAGCTGCACGTGGTTACTCTAGGGTTAACAATCCAGTGTACGTGAAGTTTGTGGAGACCTTGAATGAGGCTCACTTGCATTACAACGCAAGTACAAAGCAGGAACTTCATAAGTACGATTTTGAATTTTGGGCATGGCCTGTGGATTTTGATGTGTCGAAATTAACAAGGTTGGATTTTATATTTCTATCAACAGTTAATACGTTTATTAGTTGCTTTCCATTTTCACACAAGTGATACTGAGTCTAAAATTATGTGAGTACTTTATTAAAGTGAGCAAGTAATGACTCAGATAATAACGTCATTACTTGCTTACTTTAATGATAAAGTTATCGCGTAACAACACAGGTTTATAATTTCACTTTTAATGAGTTAACAAGACTCAGTAAAGCACACGGTCTCGAGCTTGTGCAGATTGTAGGTAAAAACTCAGTTGAATCTCACTTGTCAGAATGAAAAGGAACGTGCATTGAACTGAATTATGATGTCACAAATGAGAATTATCTGAGTTTTGGTGTAAATGGAAAACAACTTGTGACTATTAGTCACATGTGACTCATAACAAATGTCTGTTTTCATCTCTATGAAACATGTGACTCATAGTTCAGATAAACGTAAAAAAATATTAAAAAAATATGTAGATGTGAGGCTGGATTTAAAAAACTGCTTGGACAGTAAACATGTTAATATACACAAGATGTTTAAGAATCTTTAACTTTCATTTTAGTAATAAATTTTTCAATAAATTTGAGATATTTATAGCAAAAATTTTTTTAGTTATGACTATTTACAACTCTGGTAACTAACGTCAAATATTTTTCAATTATCTCAAATTTATATCTTGGAAAAAAGATTTATATTTCAATATTTTGTTATTCCGAAAACTTAGAAAATAAGACTTGCACAATTTAAAGAAATATTGATCTTTTAAATTAAAATTAAAATTAGGGATTTTTTAATATATATCATAATTAATGTTATCTAATTATGTATTTTTTGTAGTGACACTGCAGACAAGTTGACGTTAGAAAAAATTGCAAAAGCCAGTGGACGTCTAAGACGGCAAAGTGGCAAAGAATTTTTATTTGCTATACCATGTAAATTATTTTCTTATGTGATAGCACACACCGTCGCCGATAAACTGATTTATCCTGGCAGTATATCTCTCATTGGATGGGCACTTGGTAACATTACTATTGTTATCGTATTTCCTCGTGTTTTTATGTTATCATTTTGTATCGCAATATTACAGGCTCTGCGTTGGTGAAGGGAAGGATAGATCTGATAAAACAAGGTGGAGAAAGATTTAAATTAATGACTGCTGATAAAAATCAAATTGATGCGATGTTCGTTGATCAGCGCAACAAGTAATGTAAACGATAACTTTATCGATATTTTCTGTTACGTTGTAAATTGTTTTTTGATGTACACCATATTGCAGAAACGCTAATGGTAATATATTGGTCGTAACCTGCGAAGGAAACTGTGGTTTTTATGAAACAGGCATTATAGCTACTCCTTTGACCAAGGGCTATTCGGTACTGGGCTGGAATCATCCAGGTTTCGGCAGCAGTACTGTAAGTATTACATTTTGAGTAAGCTTCACATATACACAATTTACATTTCACAATCCAACGGAAGAATTGCTGTTACTCTGTCATAAAATTTTTTATTGCACCAATAAAATTTTGCCAATGTTGCAGTTATTGTCGTTCAGACAGTAAATGCAAAGTTGGAGTAATGGCAAGCCTTCAAGGGCTGACTTGTATCTCGTATAACAGTAATAGTAAGTCATGACCACAAAGGGTGCACCGTATCCAGACCAAGAGGAAAACGCAGTCGATTGTATAATGCGATTTGCGATTGAGCGTCTAAGGTTTCCTGAGGAACGGATCATCCTGTATGGTTGGAGCATCGGAGGCTACACCGCCACTTGGGCCGCTATGAACTATCCTTCTATTCAGAGCTTGGTAATATTATTTGATTCAATTGATTACATATATCAAATTGATTCCATACATTGATAAATTAATCTGCAGATTTTAGATGCTACATTCGATGATATACTTCCACTAGCTATCAAAACAATGCCACCGTCCCTAGAAGGTTTAGTTCGCAACATAATCAGAGATCACTTCAATTTAAACATAGCAGAACAATTGAATAGGTACATTATTATATAATATAATGCAATTATCAACAAAGTATCCCATGTACATCTTTGTATATTATCATCTTTTAATTTAACAGGTACAATGGAACTGTATTGTTAGTGAGACGAACAGACGACGAGATCCTCTGCATACCTAATAATAGTTTAGCTGGAAATCGCAGCAATATGTTGCTGATGAAATTACTTCTTAGACGTTATCCACATCTATTTTCCGAAACCGAATCTGGAACGATTTTATCGAGGTTCTTATCCGCTGAAACGTCTGATAGAAGTAAGGAATTGAATATTAACATTACTTAAATAAATTCTACGTAAAAAGTATTTTATCAAATTGATTCTCATATTTACGACAGCATCGATATTGGGATCGTTCCAAGTGGAAGAAAATAAATGCCTAGAATTGATAGCGGCTAATATACAAAATAATGATGGGGTGATAATTTATCCATCTACTCTAGGACAGGATTGTAATACTAGGACAAAATTACAGTTGGTTCTCTTCCTTGTATGTATCATATACACAAAGATTTGTAGATTTAAAAGTAAGAAAAAAAGCAAGAAAATTGCTTTTTTATTTATTATTCTACTTTATAGGCAACAATGTATATGAAAGATCAAACATCGTCACATTGCATCCCATTGTCTGTCGATCTCTTTCATCCAGGTTGGGATCCAACATCCGCCATTGCTGCGGAATAGTTTTCATAATATTATATTTTGAACATTGGAACAAGCTTCCCAAGAGATTCTTATTCATATAGTATATTATGAACAAGTAAAAGTAATTACAACTGCAACTTTTTGTGTTTTTAACTTAAGTTTTTAAGCTTAATTAGTACACATACACACAAGCGTTATTTATTCCATGTTAATCTATAAACAATTTTACAAAAATTTTTGTAAAAAATGTTACACTAGATATCATTTTATAAATTCATGGTAAACATTTTCTTAATTGAATTGCAATAGTTATTCGCGTTTTTTAAATTAATTGTACATGTCACACATCACCAAATGCTTTGTATAAAATTTATTTGTATTACAATATATTATATATTAAAATTTAAAAATTAATTCTTAATGTATGGAAATTATTTTAAGAAATAACTTTTATAATAGTATGTATGATATATATTTTATTAGTAATTTAAAAAAAATAAAAGTAACTTGCATTAAAATGAGAATGTGTGTATACATGCATACATACACACACATATACATTGTAAGATAAAAATGTATTTTTTCATTTCGATATTATAATTTAATTTATTACGTAATTATTACTTATTTTTTAATAAAAAGAAGTAGAACTTCTTATGTGAGACGAAGATAACATTATAAAGATTTATATTGAAAAGATTTAATATTTTAAAAGTACAAAATTTCGATTTAAAATTATTAAGATTTATGTTAAAAACTATTTATATATTATAGATTTTGCAAAATTCATATGTAACATATGTTAGTATCTTCTGATACCAGTTCTAATTTTATATGAAATTTCTATTATTTTCCATACAATGTATAAAAATAAATAACTATCATACCATGGTAATCTCCAAAAATTTTACGTAGCTTGAATGTTGTCTAGAACAGTTTTGAGAGCAGCTTTAGAATCTTGAAATGGGTCAACTACATTTGCGCGACTTATCTTCATTGGTTTCTCTAGAAACACCTTCAACATACTCCTCGTTTGTGCTAAGAAATAATCTCTCTGAGTAATTTTTTCCAAAGCCTTAAAACATCCTTCTAAATTCCAATCAATTTTTCCACTGGTTTTGTCCTCACTCTAAGAAACAAACGATTGTTAATAATTTTATTAACAATATCTTCTATATGCATAAACAATAGTAATTCTTAATTTTTCTTACTTTTATTAAACCAAGATTAATTAATAATGCATTATTCAAATTTGAGATTTGATCATTCTCTACAGCATAAGAAAATAGCTTTGCATATAAAGCATCTGACAAGGATTCTGCTTTTATTCTGACATTTATGTAACCACTGTCACATAATGCTGATACTTTCATAGTCAACCATAAAAGCTCCTCTATATATTTCTGTTCTTTTGTATTACTTTCATTCGCCAAATTCTGAAATGTAATTAGTAAATCTTACTAAATGTTACTAGTATAGATACACATTAATACGTACCGTTGCATAGTCGATAAAAGCTTGCACATTATCCCCTTGCAATAGCAGCAGTTTCTCACCTATTGGTGATTTCACGAATTCCGCTACTGTTACTACTGTACTTTGAGCAATATTGCCTTGTTCTTTGTTATCACTTGATTCATCCTCATTATCACTTTCCTCTTTTTCGCTCTGTTCATTCTCGTTATCTTCTTCCTCTTCCTCATCCTCGGTATAATCTTCATCCAAAGAATTCAATGCATCAATTCTTCCCAATTTTATAAGAATTTGTCGAAGATTTTCGCGTCCTTCCGTTCCAAAGCAATTACCGTCCAGCTGTAGATTTGTCAAAAGAGATTTATCGTGTGTGGCTTTAGCAATAGCATTTCCAGCATCCGCGCGTAGTTCGTTGTTACTTAAATCTAAATATCTGAGAGATGTATGATTGCCGTGAATTTCTAACGCCTCTGCTAAAGATAAAGCCCCTTTGGTCTTTAGTAAACAATCTCCAAGGTTTAATTCCTCCAGACCCCGGAAGATCGGTAAGGCTTTAGCGAGCGCTCTAGCTCCTTTCAATCCGATCGTGTTATCGTTCAAATTTAATACTCGCAAATTAGGATTGGCAGATAAACCCTGTGCAATCGCCGCGATGCCTACATGATATATGCCATTCTGTTGCATTACGACTTCCTCCAATGTTTTTAATTTTTCAAATACAGATGCCAATGCTTGTGCGCCTTCATTCTCTAATCGATTTCTGCCGACGATGAAAACTTTCAATGCAAGTGGCGTGCCTGTAGTAGAATTTCATTCCGTTTAAAGCATTTAAAGTATATTAAAATATATAATTACATATTTTATATATATCTATATATCTCACCTTCTTTAGAACTATTCTCATGACACTTTTCCAATGCTTTAGCTAACATTTTTCCACCCGATATACCGAGACCATTGTTATTCAATTTCAACTGCTGAAGCGTATAGCATGGGCTCGATGCCAATAGATTTGCTAATCCTTGAATACCAATTGGACCAAAAGCATTATCACTCAGATCAAGTTCGGTAAGCCGACTACCAGCGGTGCACAATGCTGTTCCTAGATACTCCAACGCTTTTGGGATCTCTGTTTTCAGACGGCCTGTGAACATGTCCTTCCACAAAGCTTTCTTCAATGGTGTCCCCTTCTCCTTCAACGCCTCCGCTATAACCTCCGCGGCTGGCGTACCCAACGTGTTTCCTTCCAAATCCAAGTATTCCAAACACGGACATGCTTTAATCGCTTCCACCACTTGGAGAGCTGTATATAATAATAACAAACGCAATAAATTCCACTAATAAACAAATTCTCTGGCAGTAACGAAGAAATATGAAAATGTCTATTTAATGCCTGTATAATATTTAATTTATACATGCATATACAATTATTAAAACTTTTGCAGCAAATAAAATTTCATAAAATAACAGCTGCGTCCTAAGATCAAAGAATTGAGCACAATTGTTTATAGCTTCACACGCTTTATAAAGAATACAAGAACAATGAGCTTTCCACTTGGTGACACAGGTATCGTTCTACTTTTGTTACTTAAATGCCGAGAAAGAACGATGTTCGTGTCGACTTGCGTCTCTAAATGGAAAGAGACCATTATCGAAAAGATTTTAACATCTTACCGTCATTCGCGGTGTCCAACACGAGCGACTGGCCGGCGAACGAGACTCCGATTGATTTTCGACCCACGTCTTTTAACTGCTCACCAATCTCGCCCAAACTGAACATGTTGCGAGTGTCACGGAAATTTTGTCAAACAATCTTGATCGATGATCCTTCGATACGAGCTATTAAGCCGCGATAAGCGTCGATAGATTTGTCCCTTTGTTGATATACGCAGCATCACACAGTGCGTGATCCGCCAAGTGAACGCGACAAGCTGTATGCGCGGGAAACCTCTGCCAACATGAATCGAGCGTCGGACAAAAGTCACTATCGTTACGAACGTAATCGCGACTGCAATTCGGACAAACTTACAATTAGCCGATATATCAAGTAGTTTTTTAATCATTTAATTTAATTTATGGCGAAAACTCTTCATCGCAAAATACAAGCGATTTCATACAAAAAACTTTGTTTAGTTTATTTATGTCAGTTAACTGCGTAATGTAAAAATAATTAATTAATTAAAATCATCTGGATGACTGTCAGATCTTTTTAATTACATTTCAGAAGTCTTCATACGAAATGGAAACAATTTCATAAGGAAATTGAAATAGAAATCATTAATTGTTGGCTTCGTATGAATCGCAGCTGCAGGAAGATTTCAATTAAATTCCGAACTTAATTGGATAATTAACTCATCAAGTAATACTTATATAATATTAACATTTTGTTAATATAGATAAAATTATTTTTTTTAACAAAAAATTAGGAACAATGAATTATATAGCGAGAAAGTGTTTCAAGCTCTGCCGGTTGAATTATCGGTTGAATTACCGATAAAGTTAATCGGAATTTGGTCAAAGTTGTTAACAATAATTCCTTCCATATGGGAAATCGAGAAAGGGACGATTGGAAATATCAAAACGAAATTGATTGAATTTTTCGATCCGATCACGTGACCTTAATGTTTACCGTATCTAAAAGACAGCATCGCAAAAATTACTCCATAAAATTTGGAAAAGCACGAAATATATGTGTATTTAGTAAAATCACATCTCGGGATGCAACATTATAAAAAGCGAATCATAATCGCTCACTTGCGCATGTCCGTGAACGGCGATTCGCAATGTCGGCTGTATTCCAAAATTGACTGCCAGTGTTGAAAATCTATAGTGCACGCGACGTAAACTATAGATTTTCAGCGCTGACAGTGAATTTTGGAACACAACCGTCGTTGCATCTCGAACTAAAAAAATGTTAAAATATAAAATAAATAGTAAACACTATACAATAACGATAACACTAGACGTAAAGCCAATATCGAATCGTTTTCGTTACAGACAATTGTTAGAATCAGATTGTTAAATTAATAATTAATAAATTGATATTATTAATATAATATATACTGAAAATATATACTTTGACTAAACGTGATATATATATATATATAAATCAATGTTAATATTGAGATAAAAGTTTTGAATTTATTGGAATGAGATGTATAACGTAATAAAACATTATTTGTTATAATTAATTTCGTACAGTTTCATAAAGACCTTTTTTTTCTCGCATATTTATTTACAAAAAATATCTCATTATATCCGAGTTGTAACAAAAGAAAAGCAGTTGGCTGTAACAATTGAGAATTACAGAATTCAATTAAACATTTAAGATAGAATTATTTGATCTTTTCTTTCCTCTAAAAAATCCATATATTTATTGTTAATACTCATAGAATAGCAATAATAAACAATAAACATATAGGATATGCAAATTCAGTTTTTCTTTCAGGTGCTAATAAAGATGCTTTATTAAGCTACTTTTTCATAAATTGGCCACTGTGTCCGTGTCTGTGTATGTGTGTGTGTGTGTGCTTAAACTTTTATTATATTAATATATCATAAATATTTTTTTCTCCATTAGTTTGATTCTTTTAGACATTGGGGACGTGTCTAGAAATATTTTCTTAAGTTTGTTCTATGTCTTTAGTAAAAAGTTTACGCATGTTTATATTTTCGCTATTCATTCCATTTAAAAAATGCCACCGTATGCCACCCATGCTGCAACATATTCTAAATTTGGAGAAGAGCACAGAATACGAAGCGCGAAATCATATTAGAGTTCATAGTAAAAAGAGCAATAGTATTATCAACAGAAGAGACGTTTTTTTAAGACAATCTTTAGGCAAATACGAGACGACTATGTTTTTTTTATTATATATAGTGGCCATTTTATATTCCTTCTTCACATTATACGGTCAACATTTAATACAAAAATTAATCTATTATATCTAGTGACATTCCGAATGCGTTCGAATGTAAACGTCGATTAATGAATTCTACTGTTAAAATTACTTAGAGACTAAATCTTCTCTTAAATGTACATAAATAACCCTCTTATCGATTAACTATGCTTTTGCTGTCTCAAGTTAATAAATTGTCCATTTCCTTTCCATTTTTTGGCTTAAATATCGAAAATTTAAATTAAACTTTCAAACGTTCAATTTTTACATCGTACAAGCCAATAATTCAGCTCATACAAAAATCTAAATATTGTAATGTATTTTTTCTGTGCCTTTTAGGTGAAGGACAGAAAGTGACTCTTTATAATGTGTCTCACAATATTTTGCATGTGATGTGACTCCGATAGGTGAGATAGTCGTGTGCCGAAATTCGCCACGATAAAAGCAGATTTTGACTGAGCATTCTCGACAGTTTCTTGCGATTTCCAAACACGTCTAAAGTATATAGAGGTTAGAAGCCTTCTTGATACTGTTTTGAATCTAATTTCGCCTGAGTAAGCTCGAGTTGTCTTTTTGCTTCGCATTGAGGGAAATTTTGTAGATCGTAGTATTGTGGCGCTATCATGAGCAACCAATCAGCTGTAAAAAAATATACAAAAATTATACAAAGATCTCAATAGATAAAAATTAAATTGAAGCTATTAATTATAAGTCGCTGAAGAAAAAAAGTAATATAGAGAGCACAAATATCCTAATTATAATAAAATACGAGAAAACTTACGTTTAATGTCAGTGACTGTTCTGATATAATTTTTAGTAGTGAGTACAAATTCATTATAAATAACCCACTCTGGTTTGTGATCAAGACAGCTGCTCGGATGAAGCTGTACTACCTGATTATCTTTGATGGTCAAATAATGTCCTGTTCTCTCTAAATGTGCTACCTGTTGGAATAATAAAATCAAGATAAATATAATCGCGCATCTAAAGAGAAATATCATTGTAATGTAAATCGATATTTATGTTACCTGCATGAAGAAGCCATTAACGAGAGCTTTCCTAATGTTAATGTAATAATCTTTTGAATTAAAGTCTGTCGAAGTGCGTTTCAATACAAATCTGTCCATTATTCTGCTCAACTGTTGTCTTACGTTGTCTCCGCTCTTTAACGATCGATAATTCACGTAATTATCGTAACACCATTGGACATCATCCATATCTATAAACAATTTGTCAATAAGTAGAAATAAGAACACTATTTCACGATAGAAATAAAAATACTTACGTTGTTTAAAAGAATGATACACATTAAGTAACGTCAGATGATCACCATCAATGTGTGCAAATTTCATTTTTGCATCATCCGCAGCTTTTTTCGATTCATTTGGCCTCACAAAACACTGTGGGACTAATACCACATCAATCATCAATATATTACCATGTTATTACCACAATTCTGATTCTATTACTTTTAGAGTTTCTTATATTTTTTTTTATTAAATATAATTTTCAAAATATATTTTAATAAATAATATATATATATATATATATATATATAGAATTATTAGTAAAGTATATTGAAAATAAATAGTAACACGATATTATCGTGTATAGCAAATCCTAATACGTTACCTGAGAGCATAGCAGTAATGCTAAGTATCTCATTGCTGCAATTATGATTGCAAGAAGCTATAAGCATCTTTGCTAACTGAGGATCCAATGGAAATTCCGCCATTACTGCGCCGAGATCCGTCAAGTTTCCATCATCGTCAAGAGCTGCTAAATAATTCAGAAGTTCCAGAGCTCTCATAAGAGTTTCGGGCGCAGGTGGATCCATAAAGTCAAAATGTACCTGTTGCATTACATGCAATAAAGTTATTACTTTTACAATATAAAACGATATTATTCAAAAACAAATGATAATTATCATTTTAATAATATAATATTACGCGATAAACGCACCAGGTCATCAATGCCAAGTTTCTTCAATTGCAATACAACGCTTCCAAGATTAGAACGCAAGATCTCAGGATAGGTATTATCCTGCATCTCATTTTTATATGCTTTTTCCGTGTATAATCTGAAACACTTTCCAGGCCTTGTTCTGCCAGCACGACCGGCTCTCTGTTGCGCCGAAGCCTTACTAATAGGTGATACTAAAAGAGATTCGACACGAATCCTAGGATTGTACACCTATTGATAAAAAGCATTAGAAATTAATTAAGAAAGTTCTGAATAATAAAAGTTTTTAAGATTATTGATTTCTTATTCTTAAGCATAATTATTTTTAAGATTATTGAATTAAATTAATTAAAATGCGTCGTATTTACTTTTTGCTTGGCAAAACCAGGGTCTATGACAAAAACAACTCCGTCGATAGTCAATGATGTCTCTGCGATATTAGTTGAAACGACGACTTTGCGACCGATAGCACCATTAGTTTTGATAGGCGGAGCAGGATCAAATATTCTCTGTTGAAGATTTGGTGGCAATGTTGAGTACAACGGTATGCATTTTAATTCACCAACTTCAGGTCCCAAGTTGTCCATTTCTCTTTTTATTCTCTTGCAAGCTTCTTCGATTTCTTCTTGACCGGTTAAAAACAGCAAAAGATCCCCCGGAATTTCTTCACACATCTGTATTTGAATGACAGTTCTAATTGCTGCTTCCAAATAGTCTCTTTCTGGTTCTGGTGTATAAAATATCTCGACTGGATGCGTTCTACCAGGTACGTTCATAAGCGGCGCATTGTCAAAATACTGTTGAAACTTTCCAGCGTCCAAAGTAGCACTCATAATCACAAGTTTCAAGTCTGGTCTCTGCTTGATCACTTCTTTCAAAACACCCATCAGCAAGTCAGTAGCTAACGTTCTTTCATGAGCTTCATCTAGCAGTATTACTTGATAGGCATCCAACATGGGGTCAGACATGCCTTCCCGAAGCAACATACCATCAGTCATGTATTTCAGCACAGTCCTCGGCGAACTACAATCTTCAAAACGGATGCTATACCCTACTTCTTGACCTGTCCAAAAGTTATGTAAATATTTTAAATTTATTACTGTTGCAGCACTATTTCTGATAATATTACGATGTTCTTTTTGGAATTTGTTTTTATAAAATTCTTTTTAGAATTTTCCAATATATACATACCTAAGGCAACGTCCATCTCTTCAGAAACTCTTTGAGCAACACTCATCGCTGCCACTCTCCTGGGCTGTGTACAAGCAACTCCTTTAGTTCCAATACTTCTTGAATACTCCACACACCATTGCGGTATCTGTGTAGTTTTGCCAGAGCCTGTTTCTCCAACAAGAACGATGCATTGATGCTGAGACAACAATCTCATAAAATCGGTACGATACTCAAATACAGGTAAAGTTATTCTTTTCTTGTAAAGTTCGTAGTATCTCGGCGTGTATGGCAGCATGGTATATGGATTGAACTGTACTTGGCTTTTCGCCGCAGTCACCCCAGGAGCTGTTGCATTGTTGGAAACAGAGCTGTCCCTGCAAAGTGATTAATGTGATACTGTTCATTCTGGTCTTCAACCATCTGTGTATGCAATACACAGAATAATAGGAAACGCATTCAAATGAAAAAAAAAAATCATGCAAAATAGAGAGAGACTGAGATATTGTTAACACACGCATCAGCACACGTGCGAATTTAATAAGTTTACGGCGATGCGTGCGAATAAGCGTATGCAGTACATATGCTCGCTGAATGAAGAGTGACTATTACAAACATAGTTTTATTATTTTGTAACAAATGCGAAACAGGTTCTCGAACGGGCACCGTTACGGAGCAACGAGAGTTTCCCTTGTCGTCGGAAGTGAGGACGAGCCCGTCACGTTCGAAGCTCGTCGAACGTGGACGACGTCCGAAGATCACGCGCACGTGCCAGGACGTGGATCGCCAAGGCGCGGATATTATCACAACCGTGCGCGTAATAAGCACTGGCACGATCCGATACGATACCGCGACATTGCACATGGCAAAGGGAGCTACCGCCGACTACCCGCCGTCGCGCGGCGTCCGCGAACGAAAATGTTGGTGCACTCACGTGGCTTTCCGTTTGACATAGGGATCCATGACCTCAATTCTGCGCTTCGACATAGCGTCCCCGCTTCAAGCGCGGTCAAGCAAAGGCCAAAACTGTTTACGAAATTTCAGGCAAGGCGTCAGTCAAGATGGCAAGCGGGCGCCAGCAGCAGCTTGGAGCTTCCTGCTTTTGTGGTGAAGGCAAGCGACAGCAGATGGAGTTAATAGCGACATTGAGAGAGAAAGAAAAAGGAAAAAGGAGAAAAAGGGAATGTTTCTTTATAATTAAATAAGTCTATTGGATTTCAGAAATGAAAATAGAAAACAAAAAATAGGCAACTTTTCCAAATTATAATGGACAATTGCTTGTCTTAATCAAATAGACTTTTAATAATTTTTAATAGAATTTTGATGTAATGCTTGATAACAAAATTAGTATTAATAGTGTGCATCAAATTTTTACTTTAAATAAAGAAAATAAATTTTGTATGCACACATATACAATATAAATGGATAAGTCATATAAATATATTTTTTTTTTTCGGAAAAGTAATAAACGATAATAAGTACAGAAAAGACGATTTCAAGTTTATTTTAAGTGTAATAAAGATATAAAAAAATAATATATACACACACACATTACTGTTAAATAAGTACATTTCTTACAATATACATAGCTTCATTGTCACATCCAAAAAGCAGCGTCGATCTGCTGATATCAATACTGTTTATCGGTTTGTGCATAGCAGCACATAGTGAAGTCACATTAACTTTTCCATTTGTACTGATTGTATTCAACCAATGCGTGTCCGTGGAATCTAGTATCATGGAAAACAGAATATTGAAGTCAACTCGTTTTATCAAAGTTAAATTTCTTATTAATTAGTAATTGTTTACTTACCAAGTTTCAATTTTGAACTTTGTGCGTTATTCCAATGCCACAGTTCTCCGCTGACGGAACAAGTAAAAAGATTGTCAGGTCTGTCTTGGTGGAATAGTATCTCGCTGACGGCCTTGGTGTGTGCATTGAGTTGCGACATTGGATATGTATTCTGCCTTAAATCCCACACAGTTAAACTGCCGTCATCTCCACCAGCGACCACGATATGTCTTTGCGTGGGATGATGCGTAATACTTGTAGCTGCTGTCTGTGAAACCACTTATCACTTTATAAAACTTACAAAATATTATAGAATTTAAAAAAAGACAGATTAAAGGTTTATATATATTATATATATTAAAGTTATAAAAAATAATATAAAAACGTTATCAAAAATTATAAAAATAAAATAAAAAGTTAAAAAATAATATAAAACTCACTTTAACTTGATCAGAGAGCATAAAAGTAGTTGCAGGCACATCCCGATCATTTCTCAAATCCCAAACTTTCATATGTCCTCTTGAATTTCCCGTAAGTACTTCATTATGTTTTAAGAAATCAACGCAATATATGGAGCAACTATCAGCATTTTCTAAAAATAACATAAAAAATATTTAAATAAAAAAAATTTAAACAAATTATGTATTAATATATATAATATTAAGGCACATATTATTGCAGTATTTACCGATAACTCTAACTGGTTTTTTCTCTGCAGCCGTGAGAAGATTAAGCTTTCCGTCCTCTCCTACTGAAGCTATATCTTGTTCAAAGGTGGACAATGCGGTGCAAGAGGCATAATCCGTTGTTCTGTAAAATTGCATTATTAACATTATAATGCTCAATATTTCGACTTTAAAATTTACAATCAATTTAACCAAGATTATTCACTTAAAACCATGTATAAATTCCCACGCCATGTGTTCCTTAAATTCGATACAAGTATCCTCATCAATTTGTAATAATCTTATTGAGCCTAAAGATGAGGCAGCAACGAAGAAATCCTTGCTGATAAACTGAAAATTCATATTTTATTAACTCTTGATACACGAGATAAAAATTATCAATTTTATCAGGAAAACGTAATGTACTACCTTCAGTTCGGTTACATCTCCAAGGAATGAGTACGACGACAGGACTACAGGATACGGTTCCTCGTCATAATTCGTTCTAAATGTCCAATACGTTATTTTATTTACCTGCATAAAAGAAATTTGACAAGATTAAATTTTAAACAATACTGAACTCTAATCATTATTATACTCTTAATTTCTATTACTGAAATATGTATATAAATATATAAAATATAATATATAAATATATAAATATATAAAATGTATATAAATATATAAAATATAATGAATATATTTGTAATATATTTACAATATATTTATATATATAAATATGTATAAATGTACAACTTTTATTAAATACACAGAAATATTAATTGTATAAAAAAAAATATACATTTGTCTAGAACAAATTTGTAGGTTAGATGTGAAATCTTACCGGATTATCCCAACTGCCGGTTAAAAAATTCTTCGCTTCCGTAAAATTTCCGTGCTGCCACCTTATCTTGGAAACCTTTTCGGACACGAACGTTCCCTGTACATTTTCACCCATTTTTCAGATAAAAATCGATAATTCAGCCGGAAGGAAAAGTCGAATATCACAATCGTCACAGTGGTCCAGCTGACCGCCCCTCCCGCTAGTCTCGCTTGAAAAGTGCGTTATTATGCACGTTCCCTAAATATCATTTCATGTAAGAAAGTTTGCTCCTCATAAACTGCACTCTTGTATTTTTTCATCATTTTCTTCACTTCGACAGATAATATGTTTTTTATTCCTTTTAAAGTGCAGAAAGATGTCTATATACAAAAACAGATGCAATACTTTAAAGAAACTCAAATCAATTCTCGTGCGCCAATATTTTTTTTAAACATGCCTTCTTTTATTAAATTGTGTTCTAATTATTTTCACGAAAATTCTACAATATTTTACAAAATATATCATCTCAGACTAAACATTGTTTAAGAGATAATCAATAATTTAATAAATTTTTTAGTTTTTTAGTTTGTTAAATTTTATATGTATTTTTTCACTTTTCTTTTTTTTTTTCTAAATACCTAATCATATACATAACTATTTCATTTTAAGTACACAAATTATAATAAGTTATAGTTAATATTACGCAGATTTGTTTATTTTATAGATTTTTTTCTTTAAAAGTTTTGAAAGAGATTTCGAAAAATTTTCAAAAAAGATTTTTCTTTAAGATTTCGACAATTAAACTCGAATTCTAATTTAATTGCGATTTTGATCAAACTCCGCTTTATAATTTAATGTGATTAATTTAACCGACAAAATTAAAGCAAAATAAAATGTCTCTATAATTAATCATTTAACTTATTTAAATTACAATAAATATAAATAGAATTGATAAGAAAGGAGAATATCATCATTTAAAGTATTACGATATCAAAAACGCCGCGCAATAAGAAACAATTCTTTGTTAAGTATCTCATTTATAAAGTATCTCATTACATTATCTAAGTAAGTAATTTTTTCTTTGCCGAATTCTCATCGCATAAGAAAACGATAAAATCTATTTTTAAGAGCGGATGGAAGCCACACCGCTGTTTATAATTTCGGCCACACTGTGATGAATTCACAACATGTCGTTCACATGCGACAAGATGTCGAAAATCATACGCTACTCCATATCACTGTTCTGTCTCGTTTCGCTCCGTTTGGCGTGCAGTGGTGTAAGTGAATCTTTGCGGAAAACGCGTAAGTGCGAAACGATTGTTTATCGTGTGCTAACAGTTTCCGGTAGATGCCCGATAAAATACAATTTAATTAAAAGCACTATGTTAAACTGTACTGTGTACAGTAAAATTTGAAATAAAAACTTTGGCAGACACATATTTAAAACCTGCAACATCAAATTAAGTAATATCATTAATAGAATTAATAGTATTTTAATTAATCTTGTCTTATCTTTTTCTTATCTTTTTCCTTCTTCTTTTATTTATCTATCATAGATAAGAAACTCAAGATTTATGCATAATATGTTATAGCATAACATTATTAATACTAATTCTATTTATTAAATTTACGAACGCGCGCGCGCGCGACATCTTAAAATAAATTAATAGAAATAAAAATATAGAAAAAAACATAGATAATAATAAATGTCTATTTAATATAATATTTTACAAGCTCTTCAAAATATAGAAAAATGTACAATCTCAAAGAGTAAAGTTTTATATAAAGTTACACGTATAAACTCCTTCCATAAATAATATATCTTTGACAAAGTCACACGCATTTTCTTCGGTGCATTAAAAGATACGAATTTATCTGCGACACATTGCAATTTTTAGCTACGATTGAGGCCAATGTCAGCAACGATGTCACGGAAACGCAGCATACCACTTGTAAGATCGCAACGGAAGATGTGATCGCGAATGCACGTGCCACTGTTACAACAGTATTCACCGGAGCATGTAAGGCAAGTGAGTGAAAATCAAAATTAATAAAATAAAAGAATATAATATTAAGATTAAAAATTAAAGTATAAATATTAAAAAATATTAAATTTTAAATTGATGTGTGCTTATTAAAGGGATTATAGTAAATCTTTTAACACGTGCATAAGCATATAATATTTATAAATATTTATAAATAATATCTGTAATCACAATAGAGTATATAAAAATAAAATAAAATTCTATTAATAGTATCTTCAAAAAAATATTATTTTTAAGATTTAGATTTATTTTAACAATAATTGACTAATTTGATTGATTCTATATTTTTGAACAATTTTTTAATGATGCATACATTTTCAAATATTTGTTATGCACTTGGCGTACATTTTATTTTTGTAATGTTTTTCTTTATAAGATTTAATAATATTTGTAAACAATTAAAAGAAATTACGATAAAATCCTTTTTTTCCTCTCTTTAGACAATAATTTATCTTTTAATAATAAGTCAAAAATAAATAACTTCGATAATTTTCGATTGTATTAGAAGAAGTCTTTGTACGCATTCAAGTCTTACGTCAATCACGATTTTCTAGACTGCGATTTTAATATATTACATCAAATAATAGCACAAAAGAAAATTGCGAGCGATAATACTGCACGCGGAGAACTTCAAACGGAGAATCTCAACCTTCTGGCATTGAATGAAATTTTTGAAAATTTAAATAAAGATAATCGCCATTCTATCCAATGTGAAATTGAGCCTTAATTAAATTTTTTCATTAAGGCAAAAATAATTTCGCTCTCGGAAATATAGAAAGTTAATTATTGTTGATGTACGTATGCTTTCAGAGACGATGGACGAAAAATTTGCGAGTCTAGAGGAAAAGTTGAGTAAGGAATTTGCCGATGTTAAATGGTTACTTCACAGCATTCTGGAACAACAGCCGAATTACTTGAAAAGTGTGCGAAATGCTAATCTTTACGACGGAACGTTTGATGGTTATTTATCCCCGAGACAAGATGAGATTGATAAATTTAACAATACTATGCAAAGCTTATCAATATTAAACGGTTAGTATAGTTATTACGCAATAATCTAACTTTTCGAATCAAAATAAAATGTTCTTTGTGACATATATAAATTTTTTAAATAATTTTTAGCTCGTAGAAAAATGCGTTTATTGTATTAACATGCAGTTCATATAATAGCAATAAGCTAAAGTTAACTTTACGCTCTCAAGTAAACATGGAGTAGTTCTTCAGCAACTGGAAGACCTGAAGTTCTCAAAACTTCGCAAGTGCCTCTGCTACCATACAACAGCCTATCTTGCCCACGTATGAATGAGATTAGAGAACTTATTGACGAAAGAACAATCTTGTAATAACTACAAGTGTTAAGTTTTAATTAACTGTTTACACATCAGAAAAAAAAAAAAACAGTTAAAAGAAAACTTCTATTCTAATATTTTTATATTAGTTATTAATATGTATTATCAGTTCTGAAAGAAACAACATTTACATGTATCGCAGAATATATTCTGAGTGGATTTCTCTGAAATTTTAATTTCAAATAAATATCATTTGTTGCTAATTTTGATAATTGCCATTAAATGGTTATCAATATTCTAATTCGAATTTCTGAACAAACAAATAATTTTCTCATAATCTGATTGTACTCTAAAGCTTAGTATAAAAAGTTAAATAGCTTTATTTTCAGTCGCTTACAAATTAAATGTATAATGTATAATCCATTTTCCAGAAGCTAAGGCTACACAAAACGTAACATTTTAGCTTCGTGTTTGTACATTATCGCATGTGTACGTGATTTTATTCTAGAATAATGAGACCCGAAATATAACGCGGATGACGCGTGTAGAAGTCTTGCACTTCTTGCATAATATGCATTGTTATACTTCAGAGCCTAAACTAAGCATTTGTATGTAAAAGATCCATGTGGCTTTATGTAAATGAATTCTGCGTTCTGAGGGGGAGGATAGGTGAGAGTTCGCCTTGTCCATGGGACGACAAAGCTAAAGCTTAGTTGGGATAAATATGATTTAAACGAAATGAATAGTGCAACGAAGTACCGAGATTTATTTCGAGTTGCAGTACATGATTAACTCTGTCGCGTTTGAATAGTAAAAGCGTAATCCGCTGAGAAACCAGTAAAACTTGTAACGTGACTGCTGTTAAATTTGTAGTTACATTGCATTAAACTTTAATTATTAAAATATTTAAATTGAGAAACTATTAAGATATTTAAATTATAAAAGAAATTGTATAGAATATGTATAATAAATGTGGCTATAAATCAATCGGTTTTTATGTATCTAATTATTTAGAAGAAATATTTCAAAATATCGTCAATTTAATAATCTTCTAATGAATTTAGACACTAATCTTTCTCAATAAAAATTTAATGACAAACTTATTTGTAAATAAATATTTAATATTGTAAATAAACTATATTTAATATTATAATTGAATTTTAACGAAGTAATTTGATATTATGTAATATCTCATATAATTTAACCTTTTAATAGTTTAATCCTCAAATTATGTATTAATAAATAAGGTTTACTCCAATTAATTGAAACATGAAATTTTATCTGAAACTTTGTTCCAACCTAGTAATTTTCGATTCTTCAATTAGCTTTCTATAAGTTCTCGCTTGTGATATCGAGAAAAAAGCTCTATACATCAAAGAATACAATATCTAGTAATATCCCGGCAAAAATTTTTCTTAGAATCCTTCATATAATTTTTCAGAATTTCTGTATAATCTTATAATTAAAAAAAAAAATTTCTTAAATTTGTACATAAATTAGAATACTTTTCTTATAGAAATTTATTACTAGAAAGTAGTGATTATTTATTTTGAATATTAAAAGCGCTAAACAACAGGGCATTTTAATAATGATCAAAATAAGTGTGTGTATGTGTGTGTGTGTGTGATTTTCAGAATTAAATTGAATTTCTGTAAAGGTTTGCAGAAATGCTGAGAAAATCTACATCTTTTCTATTTATTCTTTATATATGTGAATGTGTAAAGTAAATAATACATTCTGAAATATTTTAAGATTTCTTGTTCTATTTCGAAGAAAACATAAAAACTGAAAAAATTTAAGATATTTTTCAGAAATCTTCATAAATTTAAAATACAAAAAATTCTTAAAAATATTATGTGAGATATAAGAATTTTTTTATCAAAATATTACAAAAATTTTTACGTTTTTTTATGTAAAAGTCACAAGAAGCTACATCAACAAAAGGAGATAATGATTGTGAATTGAAAATTAAAATTCTAAATTAACAAATCATTCTTCATTTTAGGTTCGATAAATGCGTTTGCCTATTACTGGCAGGTGAAGAATTTCAACGTGATGCTGGCGAACTGGCAGACCGGCCGTTCGATGCGCAGCCCTACTTTTTACGCGGGTCGCAGCGGTTACGCCATGTATCTGAAAATCACCCCGAAATATTTCCCCGATGGCACAGTTTTCATAGGTGTCGGATTGACCCGCGGCCGTTACGATTCCGTTCTCGCATGGCCGTTTCCTCACAGGATCAGCCTCGAGGTATGCGTAGAGACGATTGAAGCCGAGTTGGATTCCGAGGAATAAATCGGTAACTTCCAAATAAAATAAAGTTTCGCAGGAGTTTCTCGAATCACGGGTAATGCAATTGCGAAGTACAAAAGAAGGTCCGCGGCCCTTTGACATGAAAAGAGGGAAAGCATTGCACCGGGATGTCGATATCGTATTGAATCCTTGTCGCAGATACTTATGAAAATCTCTCGAAACGGAATGGAAAAATTTTTCTAATGCGATCGAATAATTTAAAAAAATTAGGGAATAGCGACTACGTAAATATACGGTTTCTTCTTGTTCTCATTTCAAAATTAATATTGTGCGTTGTGACTGTCTTATTTTTCTATCTTATTTTATTATTTTCAGATAAATATATTTTATATATATCATCGATTAGAGAGAAAGTATTAAATAATTTAAATCCTTTAAGTTAAGATATTTTTTCTATTAAGTAGATATTTTTTCATCTTGAGTTCTACATGCTTTTTACATAAAAATTTTAGTCTAGATTAACCCTTAGCTGCCACACTTTACCAGAATAACATAGCTGCCACACTGGGGCGTTTTGTACCCCACCGTTAAAAAATTGTATTGCGAAGCGGCTATTGACTTTTTCAACTTAAAAAAAATTTTCTGATAATGGTTAAGAGTTGTTTTAGAAGACAGTATGGGTTCATTTACGAAAAGATAATATTTAGTATTAAAAAAAATTGTTGAATTTAAAAAAATGGAAAAAATTACCATTTTCACTAAAACAATCATAATTTTTCAATTTTTTTATATAAAGAGCTAAAAATTGAATGGGATAYTCTTGAAATATATATCTTTAAGGAAAAAAATCGTTTGATAGTCAGCGTTGAAAAAAAGGTATTTATTTTTAACTTTAAAATGAGCAATTTTTAGAAAAAAAAATTTCGACATTTTACTGTTTATTCATCATGTATCATGAATTTTTGAATATTCTGCATTATGAAATGTTATTATAAATGAGGAATGATCAACAAAATATTAACATGAAAACTAAATAGTATCATACATAAGAGAATTTGATTAAAGCCCAACGCAAGTATGACAAAAATAACTCCGAAATTGTATTATAAATGCGTTTTAAAAAATTCGGCCCAACCACAATGTTTTACTTATGTTTTTTTCTTCACAACAAAGTCAAAACATTTTCAATAAAAATTTTCGAAAAAATCGGGTAAATAATGGTAGCTGCCACACTGGGGTCTCTGACGGCACCACTCCACTTTACACGACTGCCAAAGCTACACTAATGCTTTCAACGTTATGCTCTGGACTCAAGAGGGAAGAGGCATCCTCCAACTAACGACAGTTGGCATCATAAGTAAAAATTTCTTCTAGTAAAAATGTTCAAATTGGACTTGATTTCGACTGGGGTCAATTTGACCCCAGTGTGGCAGCTAAGGGTTAATAAAGCAACAAATGTTAAAATTGATAAATTAATTATAATAAATAAATGAATAAATAAACTTTAAATTAACTTTATACATGTGTTTTATATTCTTTTTAGTTAATTTATAATAATAAAAAATATATGCTCAACTTATTTATGCAAAAAGATAATGGAATTAGTGATAACTTTCTATGAGTTTCAATTTCTTAATAAATCTGTTTTTTTTTTATTTAATTAAATTTAATATCTTCTTGTTATATTATTAATAGAATATTAAATATTTATTTATGTATAAGTAATTATTATGATGTAACTTGGCAGGTATTAGATCACTCTTTAAGAGGTGTGCGTGAAGATCGACGATCTCGAATTTGGGATCCAGCCACGCTTTGTACTGAAGATTTCTGGGGTAGACCTGCAGAAATGACGGATAATCCGGAATGTGTTGGACTAAGTATTCCCAGGCGTGTAATCCTATCCTCCAAATCATTATCAATAGCGTCTCAACATTTTCGATATTCTGGAAACACCAGATACATGTGGAACGGAAGTGTGCTAATAAAACTTATCGTTTATCTCTAGATTATTTAAGGTAAATGATCAGCTCAAAAAACAACATTTTTTTGTTATGCGCTTGCAATATTAATGTTCTTGTTGCTATTAATAAGCAGAGTATGTATTGTATTTATTATAAAAGAATAAAAGAAAGCAAATAAAGTCATTAGTTTGCATATTAATTAAATAGATAACAGATTTTATAGAATTTATTGAATACAATTCAGATCCGATTTAACAATCGTTTAAAAAATACGTGGATTTAATATTATTTCAAGTCATCAAATTAATCGAGATGTTTGTCGGGAGGATGAGGTACGTACAAATAAATGCATAATTAAAGTCGAAGTGCTCCTGCAAGTAAATGAATATTTCTAGTCTAATTCTAGCTAACACCAATATTATACCGATTACATTTTTATATGCTTCTTTCGTGAATAATACATTCGTAGCAATAAAATTCTCGGAAATTGTACATAAAATAAAATGTCATGTAATTACATGTACAATTTTCTCAATTTAGATTTTTTTAATTATGACGAAACATAAAAGCAAAAATACATATTTGTATTAAGAGATGAGCACCGTAAAGTGGATGTAAAGAAAACGACTGCGATCTGCCGCGGAAGAAGAAATAAACTTCAGTCAAAAGACGCGATATAATTTCATTAACATAATTCCTTAAGGAATATTCGATTAGTATTATAGATGAATTTCGTAATATACATTTAGAAACAAGGAGATAAAGTATAATTCCGTCTGTTACAAATTCTGGCGGCGCCCGTGGATCAAGTTGTGTCCGTTAAAATTAGCTTTCCATCGTGTCATGTAGAGGCATTTGACCCGAGAGATAAATCCGCGGTATTTGTTGTAATCGATAATCGTACGCCTCCATCGCTTTCCAAACGTTTTGTTTGGCGGCATCCAGCAGCGCCCTGTACAAAGAAACCGGAAGCTGAACGTAGCCTCTCGTCACTTCAAAGTCCGGTAAATCCCGCAGAGTTGAAGGTCCTTTCTTCTTTACTCTTCTTTCTTCCGAAATAAATCTGCCGCATCCTATGAGGTATTTTATCCATTACTAAAATTTCAAAACTTCAAAAAACATATCTGTTTTATGTTCTATTCCATATGAACATTTTTAAAAAGTTTTTAGTTTTCAAAAAATATTTAAAATTATTGTTGATCGCTGATAAAAATAAAAATAATTTCTTACCCGTGAAAGCATTGCAAAAGGGTCTCTTCGACTTGATTGTTTTCTCCGCATTCAGGGCGTTTAGAAGCTGCCGTTCAAACTGTAAAAGTGAATTCTGCCCATCCGTTTCCATTAGAACCATTTTTATCTTTCCAAAATGTGTGAAGTTAACATTAAAATTTTCACAGATTATAATCCTCTTACTATTAATCTAGTCTACGTAAAATAAAATTGTATATCAGAGATTTTTTTGAATCTGTCGTTCGATAATTGATTGAAAGTACAAGCAGTTTTTAAAAAATAGATATTATAGTAGACAGTTTACAAATTCTGCAGGTAATTTGATACAAATACGAAACGCTCCGATGGAAATTAGATAAACTATTCATTAAAATGTGTATTTTTACCTTATCTCTCGAAATTTCAGTATTTGCCACCTTTAGCAGACACATGCAAGCCAGTGTGCAGCAAAGATATTTGGTAATCTGCGTAACGAAACAAGGTATTAACAGACACATAAAGCTAGGACATTTTTCATAACAACGCTGTGAATGATGTAATAAAAATAACGGCTGACACAGGCAACGGTGTATATCTTGTACAAATAATTTACAACAAATGTTCGCGTTATATAACCATCAGAATTCATAGAATGCTTAAGCTGCTTAAACATCCGAGATCAATATTATATTATGCTTAATTAACAATTAGCGAAGTTGTTACGTTATTTGGAACGTCATACAAAACTCTCAATTTAATTTAATTAACTCGAAAATAATCGATAACGATTTCGCATACATTAACATTCCTTTAATATAATATGATATGCAAAAAATTACAATTGATTTGCATAATATGAAAAGAAAAAGGCCACTTACGTCATCATTCATGTGATTTAATATGCGACTGTTCTTGTAAAAACGATCGGTAACATTTGTTATTTCATACTGAGAGCAGCATTTACGTCAAATATTTTTTTATTATCATACATTCGTAATATGCATTTAATGTCAATATTTGCATACTTTTTTAGATCAAACGTGATTTTTTTACATATATTATTAAAGAAAATTTATATACCATTATTTCTTACATCTTAATTAGTAGATAATTCACAAATTAAAGTTTTATCAAAATAAAACTTTTTCCAAATGTTATAAAAAATAAAGTTCTGTTATTTGTATACAAATTTAAAATTTAGTTCACATTTAGATTTTTATATAATGATCTATTCTCAAACTTAATAATCGGTCTGCATGGATTTAAAATATTTGGTTGATAAGACAATTAGCATGTTATTAATATCTAAATTATTTATGTTTTCATTTATTTTAAATTTATTAGTACTTAAATTTTTAGTATTTAAATTTATAAATTTTCTTAATATTATTAGTAATTAAGCTTGTTATTAATAGTTAATGTTATAAATATTTAAATTTGTGTGTGTATGTGTACAGTTACAATAATTAACAATCAAAAAAATTACAAAAATGCAATTATGAAAAATATGGAAGTATTCAACCAAGATCCTAAGCTATAAATGTTCTAAATAACATCTAATAAAATCTTTTTATAGTTCACAAATTTTTCACATTGTAAAAATGTTTTTTTAAAAAATTATTTATTTCTTTATTTTATAATAAAAAAAGGAGATATTACTTTTTATAGATATTTGCAATAAAATATTTTGTCTTTATAAATGAATATAATTAATATTACAATGATTAATGTTACGATTAATATTACGATGTCTTTATAAATTTATATAAATATGCCAAACATTATGGTCTTTAACTTAAAATATTTTTTAAGGAAACATATGTATCAAAAATATAATAAAATTTCAGAAGTAGTGATGTATATATATTAGATAAAATTAATTTCGATTATTGCATACACGTTTAAAATTCAGTTTCTATCTACTTGATAAAATTGTGACAAAAAATTAAATACACGACTCACCTTCATATCGTGATCTTTTCGAGCGGTTTGTAGGACCTCCGATTTCTTCAAGATGCACCCCTGAAGCGGCACCTCTTCAAAATAAAGTTGCGTTCTCGACCAACTATCGATACGGGAAACGCGATTCGTATGCCAGAGAATAGTCGCGCGCGGTTGAAGCCGTGGCTTCTCCCTCTCGTTTGAGGGGCGAAATCGCGCGGTCGCTCTTCAAATACAATCCCCGCCAATCCCCTCCGTTATGGTAAGTACCGCGGGGTGGATGCAAACGCCAGGAGAACGCATGACCGCAAGAACGCGGGCGACGATCATATTTCACACTTCAAAAAATCCTTCCTCAAGCATATGTTCCAAAGATACGATTTTGTGCGTCTTATGGTTTACACATTCGGTTACCCTTTCGAGACAATCTTTTCTTTATCATTGTCAATCTTACTAAACGAGGATACAATCAGGATTCAAGCAAATTAAATTTCTATTTTATTTATATAAATTCAATTATATATAAATCGTCAGTCACTCAATTATCATATTGTATTTTTAGAATATTTTAAAAATACTTTCTCACGTATGTAAACGAAATCATAAAATTTATTTTTGAAAGATAAATTATTTCTTCGTCAAGAGACACGTTTACATAATACGCTCTAACTTTCGCATAAGTGTCCACCATAGACTATAATCGAACTTCGATTCCGTGACTGCTCCCAGGATATGCATCTTATGCAAGTCTAGTAATTCATGTTGTCCCTTAAGATCCACGGATCATAAGTTGTCATAGGTCACGGGGTTTAACGATGACGTCTCTCAACGGTATATTGACGCAGCAATGCATCCCAACTATTTTATTGTGTATCGAGAGAGTTCTCGTTCTCGCACTTCGTTATGATACTGTACTAATTGGTTACAGATTTCAAAACGATTCGATACGAAATATTCGATATCCAAATCCATTGCAATACAATGACAATTTATTTGGTATTTTTTACGTAAAAATTGTAGTGTAGTTTATAAAAATTTTAATTACGCTTCGAAAACATGTACAAAATAAAAATTCACGTGTATAGTATAGATCGTCGAGATCAGTGGGAAGAAAGTGTTCATTTTACGAAATATCATTTAATTTCGATCATTATTTCAATGTCGCGTTGCTACATTAAAATCCTATATTGTTAAAATACTATTCTTCCAGAAGTTGTTTTCTATCTTTAATATAGAAAATGCTAATCACAATTTGACCTCTATGCTTTGCGCAAAAAATTTTTATTAATGCAAGTGTTTGATAAAATACAATAATTCACTTATAAAAATCTAATTTATTGGCCAATTTAATAGGAAATTACTTTGAATATTAAAAACATTAAACAACAATCTAAAATTACTATCTTCTAGTATTAAATTTTTGTAAGGGATGATATATTCCTGGAAGGAGTGATATTTTGATACATGGAATGCAGATAACATATTAGACTTTCTGGGTAGAAATTTAAAAACAATTATAACAAGTTAGTAAATCTTATTGTTGGATGTGTATAAATTTAAGCAGACATGAAATTGTGCGAATAGAACATTTTGCGAACAGTCGTAAGCGCAAATTAAAGATGAAGGAGCCATTTGATATTGCAATAATATGACAAATGAAAAAATAAAGACTTTGTTTTTAGCTGTACGCGTGAAATATAAGACATTATAAATGTGAGCATGATTTATCGCATACTTACGCACAATAAACGAGAGTCTGAACTGTGCAAAGAGAAGTCGAAAGCGAGGATATCGGAACTGAGGATTAGTGTCGATTAAATCGATGCCAGGAAGCGAAATATAGTTGGCCGGTAGGAATGGCCGGTAAGAGTCTCCGTGTAAAAATCGTAAAAAAACAGCCGGAGTTAAGTACTTACATCATTCTCACATCAGAACCCGCTGTTACGATTAGGTCGTTCAACCTGGTCGACCAGTAGCTGTCCGCGTTTTTCTTCTCTCTTTTCTTTTCAGTTAACATATTCATCGCCGACAAAATTTTCGACAAGATTGTCAGAAAAGCCATTAATAAACTTGAGAAAGAAATACAATTAAGTTCGATGTATTTTAATATAAAAAACAAGCACCTTTCTTAATGACCAAACGAAGACGCTGAAATCTTTTATAGAAGTCAATGAAATAGTGAAAGTTCAAGTTTTTTTAGTGAAGAACTTAAGAAAAGATAAGATCTTTAATATAAAAAAATCGATTTTCTAATTCTAATTGTTTCTAATAAAGCAATTTTTTAAGAGTGTTTTGTCACTTATCGAACTAAAAAATATTGACAATTGCAATTTGGGCAGCTAAAAAAAAAGTGTATGATCGAATTTTTCGCATTTTTCCTCGCATAGTTTCCGTAAAGACAAATATATTGTATCTACGTATACTGACAGATGTATATGTATTAAAGGCCTCTTTTATGTTAATAAAGAAATTATCTTGAGAATAGTTTTTTCCGAATTCTCATAACTATAATTAAGATAACTATAATTAAGACGATAATAAAAAGATAAATAAATAAACATGTTTTTAAATTCTAAATTATCAAAAAATGCTTTTTCATCGGGGGATATATACTTTATCATGTTTGATAATAAGCTTGCACAATTTGACAAATATTATCCGGTGATAATAATTCTCGATATCGCTCGATATACTTGACACCCGAGACACTACCGTGTCTCCTGATTAAGAATTTTTATTTTTATTTTTATAAATATATTTAATTTTTATGAATATAAAAAAGATTTTATAAATAAATATAATACACAATAAAATTAATCAGGCAGATTGTAAATTATTTTAAGACAAGATATTTATAATTTACAAAGTGCATTTTGTGTGTGTGTGTGTGTGTGTGTGTGTGTGTGTGTAAAAAAAAAAGAAAAAGATTAGTTACTGCAGTAAGATATATGTGCTAAATTTATACGTGCTAAATTTCAGTTATAAATATCTAAAACTTTTAGCAGCCAATTTTAATGAACTGTAAGCGTTATATTTACTTTCGTCTTCGAATTCAATTTTAGAAACTCGCCTTCAAAAAATAATTTCATTAAAATATGATTTAAAAAAAAATCTCATAATGCTGCGTCTTTTATTTTATCCTGTATTACTTATGAAAAGTATAACTTCGTCGTGTCTATCTAATGGCAATGCTGCATATTGCTCGTCGGTGAAGATTTTAGTTTAAAGCCGGTATTCATAGTCGGTTATTGTATTTAAGACCGTACAGTCTTAAGTACAGTCTTAAGATGTTATGAGCCATATTGGCATCTTAAGACATTACTTAAGATGATCTTGAAATAAGAATCGACTATGAATATCGGTCTTAATGTGATTCATATGCATAATAAAATTATCATGAACGACTGTCAGATTAAAATTATTGTCACGCTAGTCATGCTGTATTGTAAAATTTATGTAAGATATTTTATATGTTTGTCACTACCTGGCATCTATTTTATTTAAAACAATAAAAAATCATAAACTGTTTAGCATATTTCAAAATTATTAAAAGTTTACTATATATTTTAATAAAATTAAACATATTTTGTATCTTATTGTAGATACTAATACCTTATTGATAGATATATTAATAAAATCAGAGAAAATTACATAAAATTCTTTGAAATACTATATGTTGTTTTACGCTATTATGATTTTCAGGATAAATTTTAAAAGAAAATTCTCTCTGTATAGCTTCGTGATTATTGTGATTAACCTTTAACCTGCACACGGAGTGTTAAACATCCCCCTAAGCATTTTAAACGTTCATTACTAGAAAAGTATGACACCTAGAGACTTAAAAAAAAAACTGTAAATACTCGGGACCATTAAAAATGAAATATGATTGGTCCGAATGATGAATTTTAATTTTTGAAATTAAGTTGCATTAAAAAAACGGCTATTACTTAAAAAATCACATCTCAATCAAATTTACATATTTTTCAATAAAAATTCAATACTATACTCTCAAGATGTATTACTTTGAGAAAAAAAAAAACGAAATTTTGCTGGAGTGTCAGATAGCCAGAGTGCAGGTTAAGGGTTAAACGCTAATAAACGATGTGATGAAGGTCTATAAACAAAGATGTCTTTTAATTTTATGATAGATATAAACGCTACTAGATAACAATGCAAGACAGTAAATCAATGTTTATAGCTACTGAATGAGAAGTTCACTTATGAATAAGAGATGCGCCTTATGCAAAATATATAGCTGTCTCTCGCATAAAAGAAGATAGATGTGTTTATAACAGTTCAGATTTTATACGAAAGCGTTGACACGTTGATTCTCAAAAGTGTTCATTGACAACATTTAATAATTCAGACAACATGTAAGTCTAAAGGACGTTTGAAAATCATCTTAAGAGAGAGTCTTAAGAGATATGTCTTAAGAGAGAGACGTCTTAAGTCTTTATGTAATTAAATTTTAATTTTTTTAAATAAGAGTAAGAATATGTACATTATTTTTTTTAACTCAATTTCTTAAAATCTTTTCTTGGCTATATTTAAAAAATAATAGAAAAAATAATAGAAAAAAATTCCAGGATTTTAGCAACAATTACTAATTTCAAAAATAAAAAATTATTTTTAAAAAATTATTAATTTTTTTAAAAGAAAGAAACAGAATAATTTATATTATTTATATTATTATAAAATTTTTCAATTATATATTTTATTAATAAATATCTTATTATAATAATAAATATTATATATAAATAAATAATAAATATTATAGATATTTTCTTTAACAGTATTATTATAATATTTCAATGTACAATACACGTATATGTACGCATATACATATACAAATTTCTAATTGGGTGAGATACAGTACAATATTAACCTTTACATCTCTCAATCGCCCGGATAGCTCAGTCGGTAGAGCATCAGACTTTTAATCTGAGGGTCCAGGGTTCGAGTCCCTGTTCGGGCGATTTTTTTTTTGTAATACGAGATCTTGTAATTGTAGAAGTATGTTCATTAGATATTAATAATTAAACAAAATTACAATTACATTAAATTTTTTTTCTAGATTTATACATTTTTCTCGTATAAATATTAAACATATAATTGATGTTACAAAATTAATTCCGCTCGCTCTTTTAATAAACAATAGAATTTAGAAGAGATCAGGGAACGAGCATTGTTAGATGTAATCAATAATTTTAAAATTTATTATCATAATATATAAAATCTATACAAAACGTTTCGACATTACTTTGTCCTCATCAGTTGTTCGTATATAAAAATTAAAATAAAAACATTAATAGAAACATTAAGTATCAAACCATCATTATAAACTCTCAACCACATCAAAGGTCAAATCGCATAAAAATTAATCGTATTAAAAATGAAATACATTTTGAAAATTATAAGTCATTACAGTAAGACAGAAAAAAATCATGACATAGTCCATACTTAAAAGTTGAATTAGACCGTTTCTTCGTTTGAAGGCGAGAAATTGTGCAGTCAATGAAGTGAAAAATGATAGTTAGTCCAAATGAAAAACATTGTGTATATATCGTCCGAATATTAATACTGCGAGAATGTAAAATCCGATTAAATTTTAAACTGTGTGTACATATTGTATGTCATAATTAAAACTTACTGTGTATATATGATGAAATGAAATGGTTCATTTTATTTGATGTGAATGCAAAGTATATGGTGTGATAATACTTGGTCAGACTTCCGATCATCGCGAATATTAAACTTACACTGAGCTTAATACATATGAAGGTTGTTTACGTTCTATGTTTAAGGCGAAACTTATAAACAATGTCGCTATTTTTTATTTGAAAGATTATTCAGTAAACAGTAGCAAGATTCTAAAAACGATTCACATTATGCACAGAAAAATAATATTTTGTAGATCTTATATATTATGATAATAAATTTTAAAATTATTGATCATATCTAACACACACACAATGCTCGTTTTCTTATAACCTCTTCTAAATTCATATTACAATTGATGTGCTTTAGAGTCTTATTTGTTCAATGTTAGTACCTACTCGAAAAATTTATATGCACATAATTAAAGTAAAAAATATTGTTCGAAATATAATATAAAGGTTAAATAAAATATTTTTTGATTATTATTTATGTATAGTTTTTTCATTTTTTATGAAATGTGATACAAAGAGAATATTGTATAAAAAATACATATATTTTGAGCTTGTTTTTATGGCTGTATAACTTTGTACTTCGAGATAAACATTTTGTATTTTACACACATCACATGTATGTAAAAATTCTCTTATTTATACTTAGAAAATATAGGATTGTGTGATTTATTCTTAAAATATAAAATATACGCTTTGACTAAAGATAATTACACAATAATAGTAATAAAAAAATATATATATATAAAGAAAGAAAACCTGATATGTACAAATTACATACATAGCAATATAAAAGTATATAAAACAATAATAATGATAACGTAATTAAAATGACACATATAGCAAAATAAAAGGCAAGATTGCAAAGAAAAATTATCGAGAATATTGATCGGACAATATTAGTACTCTTAGAGTTGTTGTTCAACGATAAAATATAATTCGCGCATTAACATATATTCAATATTTCAATTGAATAGACGCTTCATTCAGTCAAACATGCTTCGTTCCTTTACACTGCCATCTGGCATACCGAAGAAAACTTTCTTGGCCATATTTGTAAATAGACCAGTTTCTACAACTCCAGGTATCAAGGATATTTCGATGTTAATCCTTTTCAAACATTTTAAGTCATCAGGAAATTGCCAATCCAGAATAAAATTACCATTATCTGTTATTACCGGACCCTGCACAAATAACATATAAATTATTTGTATGTCATTTATATTGTTCGATTTGATAGTAGGCTAGATAATAAAAATATATTTACAGCTTTAGCGACGGCCATTCTGATTTTCGCATTTCCTCCATATTCAGCTTCAATTTTACGTTTAATTGGTATATATGCCATAGGAACTACTTCAATAGGAATTCCCTTCTTATACTGCTCGCCAAGTTTTATTGAGTTTTTTCTGAAATGTAGAGAAAAGAAAAATGTAAGAGCAAACCATATAATCTCTATATCATAAGCTTGTTGTTAATCTACAATTACATGTACCAAATCGCTTATAACAAGATCAATAGACAACAATAATTACGTATAGTCTGCTATAATAACAAATTGACTGGCACAGGAAGCAACAATTTTTTCTTGTAACAAACACCCTCCACCACCTTTGATGAGATTCAGATCTTTATCAACTTCATCTGCTCCATCAATTGCACAATCCAACTGCGTACATATTTAGTGTTTATAAAAATATGTAATAGGAAATACGTATATAACATAGAGAAAGAATGTTTAAAATTACCTGTGGATGAGTTTCTAAGTCACCTAAGGTAAGATGATTGTCTATTATAAGTTGACGAGCTTGAAACGATGTAGGAACACAGATTACATTGAGTCCTTCTTCTCTAACACGTTCGGCTGAAAATTAAATACTTGTAAGAGACTGTACTCTAAATGACAAGAAGTTAAATTTTTGAACAGTATCTGGTCTATACTTAAATATAATAAAGAAACATTTTACAAAGCTCAAAGAATAAAATATTATGTGATATACCTTAATAAATAGAATTGGTAACAACAATAAGGGTAAAAATATACTGATAAATATATATATATAGATAATACAAGTGATCAAATCTCAAAATCTGACTATGTCTTATTAATTCAGAATAATGCATAAAATATATAAAACAACGTTTCTAGAATGTTTAAAATTTTGAATTCAAGAAAACAACTTCCTATCAGCATTGTCAATTGCATTGCACTGCGCAACAATTGAACTTATGTATTGCAAAAAGATGTTGGAAGTTTTTTATACCTACAAATTTTTCTAAGTACATTCTTTCAACACAGACAACACTTTATTATACAGAAAAAATCTGATATAGAAACAACGTAATGCCTTTATGCCTTTTATTTAAAAAATTATATGAGAATACAAAATGGAGACAAAATAACTAACTGAATTGCAACGTAGTTTGAGGTAAAAATCTTTAATGAAATTTTAAATTGTTAAACGTTAAGTTCAATTATTAAATGTATTATAAAACGTTAAATATCGCTATTACCAAGTCTCCGAACAGCGTAAACTATAGTGGATCCGCTGCCAATCCCGATGGCAGTGTTATTCTGAAAGACAATTTGCCGGAACGTATTAATATAACCTCCGACAGAAAAGCTGATCAATCGCGATTTCGCTAAAGTAAATCAATTTACCAGGACGAGCTCGTCCACGGCTTTGTAAGCCGCAATTTTCTTGGCATTCTCGAGCGGATCCATTCTCGATGAACTCCCCGGAGCACTGTGTAGTAACTTGGCAACTATTCGAACAACCGAACGAATCATGACATCATGACATCATGTGCGGATAGAACGTATCTAAAGTTATCTAAGCTCATCTGGAATCATCTTCGTTCTCTCGACGCATCGTGGCAATCGCATTCGGGGAGACGTTGTTAATGTCGAAACTCTATAGTGTACGTGACGTGTACTAGAGATTTTCAGCGCTAAATTGCACTAGTAGCGTCTCTCTATGAGCGCGCGTGCGTCGTATGCAGCGAATCATATATGACAATTTTAGGTCGTGGATGTATCGATGTTCAAATTTGTTGACATTTGATAGTCACAGAAAATGAATTATACGTAATGTCAAATTCTAAAATGGATGTATGTAGTGTACAAGGGGTTTCGACATTAACAACGGAAAAGATCAGTCCAGCAAACGAAAATGGAATTGAAACGAATTGAAAATTTTGATCCATTTTAATTCATTTGAACAAAATATGGATTAAAAAAATAGTATTTGCACCATTTCAATTCTATGTCGTGGATTAAAATGAATTGTATGTTTTTGGATTTAAAAAGAAGAAATAATTTTGTTTTAATTTGAATTAATGGTCTGCATATATTTTTTTTAATTGAAAAGAATAAGAATCGCTTTGTTTTTATCTCTTGATACGGAAATTTAAAATGGATTTTAAAAAAATCTGGAAACTTTAATTGGATAGAAATGGATTGAAAAGATCAGAATCTGGATTGGACACGAACAAAACGAATCCATTTCTGTCCATTTCAATCCATTTTCGTTTACTGGGAGGATAGTCACTCTCAAGCTCATGTATTAGACTTTTCACTAAAGTGCTTTTCGCCGACAAATGAACGTAATAGACGTTTATTTCTCGTAAGAAGAAAATCACACATGATAGAAAAGACGCAGCATTATGAGATCTTTTTACCCGTGTCTTGAAATGAGATGATGATGAAGTAATAGCTCAAAGACAAATTCTCAAAATTGGACTTCAAGATGAAAGTAAATAAAATAAAATAATTTTGACAGCGTGATTTTATTCAGTTATAAAAATTTAGGGACCTGATACAGTCCTGGAACTTATACATATAAATTGCATTATTATACAACTGTTGTATAAAATCTTTAGATTATTATATAACAATTATATAACATTTTTATTACATATTACATTTATGTTGTATAACATTGCAACAACCAAGTAGGAAATTATAACAATTACATATAACTTATTACATGTAATATGAATGTTACATTATCTTCAATGCTATTATGATAATGAATATTGTTATATGTATGTAACTGTATATTTAATTCGAAAATAATCTTTTTTTTATATAAATCTGTTTTTTTACATGCCAAAATTAAATCATTATTATTAACTATATTGTATATTATTATTTTACAATTTATTAGTATTTGAGATCATTACGTATATAGATTTACTCAATATTTTCTTAGAAGTAAGGAGGAATTAAAAAAATAAGTATGACTTCTCTATCAGTAAAGAAAACTTCTGTGATTAATTGTAAGCTTCATTTTCTCACTACTGTAAAATGATTGTTCCTGATTTAATAGCGCAAAATGAAAAATAACACAGTAACACAATTATGAAAATGCACAAGAAATGATAAAAATTAATACCGTGATTCCGTTTCTGTCGAAAGCGGTAATAGATTGGATTGAAGACTCTCGATTTCTCGCAGGGAGGGTGAACCAGCAAACATCGATTTTTGATTGAATTTCCATTATATTCAGCGTCAGAGGCGTATAACACAAGATACACAACCAAACACAATTTACATTTCGACAATCATTATATATAAGATTTTACTTGAATTTTATTCCTATTGGTACTTACATACTTAGTAGTAATGCTCGTCGATAGTTTCCTGTTACTTCAGAGAGCATCGCGCCAACGCGCGACAGCTTCCCGGTTTATTAACGCTCTTTATCAATGTTTATCATCCTCTCTTCTTTTTTTTTCACATTCATACTTTCTTTCATTCTCGCGCATTCATATATTCGTGTAGCGTTATCGATCAAAAAGTCAAGTAAAAATCCGCGAAGAGTTCTTAACGAAACATCACTCGGTACTCCTCAAGACTTCTCTCTTCCTGATCGAAGTTGCGCTCGAAGAAAAAGCCTTATGGATTTTCGATGGTGAGAAAGTTTGTCGCTTTAATCGACGATCTAAAATTCGTGATTTATTTTCGCTAATTAATTAAGCTTCCTCCCCAAGAAATGGCATGATCAGTTCACTTTCGTCCTGTTCACAAAATTAAGTTCCATCCGGCGTCACCAATCTCAGGCGTCGTCTAAAAACTCTAAAAGATGCATTCTGTATGGTGCGATAAAATGTGCAAACTCTTTATAATTAACACATCATCTATCGCACAAGTATCTTGTGCGATGCAACTAGAACAGTGTCACAATGTCTTTTCATGTGTTTTGTATAATGGAGAAAAAGACTTCTCAGACTAAAGATTTGTCTGAGATTCTTTTTTTTCTTTATATTCCTTTGTACATCATCGCAACCCATTTCTTCAGAAGAGTAGCACATTGCAATGACGAACTTGCATCTAGAATTTTCTTGATCAGCAACTATCATTAACGTAATCTTCCGTTTCTATCATTTATACATTTACTACATACGGCTTCTAAGATTTTTATCATGCACATCACTTGCCTCTCTTTTTTTTTGACTATGGCTCGTGAAGGGAAACACGCTATATAAATTAATCGAAATCCTTAATTGCGTTTTAATAAGAATTGGAATCGGCATAATGTCTTGAGATCATATTTTTTGAGATGAGCTCTGCTAAAAATTCCTTTCCTCGTAAAATCAGAAATCGGACTCGTCGAAATTACATCGATCTCCGCACTTAATTTTAATTAATCAATAGCGGGACCAAATCGTGAACGAGAGCCGTGAATCATTGAGAAAGTCAATGCATTTTATTAGATATCTTATTATTTTATATTGAAATTCCGATTTATGATACGAATTACAGCGAAATAGATGATACGAGACGATGAAAGAGCTTCTTCAGTGTGAAGATTAAGGAAAGTCTACGAGAGTGAAATTTTTTTTTTAAATTCCAGAATTCCATATATGTAGTCCAAGTATCTCGCTCTTGATCACGAGCCTGTCCGGCTGAAAACAGATAAGCTTTGTCTTCTACAATTACGTCTCGTTATCTCCTACGCTCGAAATCGAGCGAGACCACTTTAAAAACGGGAAATATATAGCTAAAATTAAAAGACTCGATTTTCTTTGTGAAATCATTCCGTTCTTCCGTTTATAAAAGAGCGATACCTGTTATCGTATTGCAACGAATTCGATTGACGCATCGTGGTCCACGATGATGTATCTACAATCTTTTTTTCGAGTAGCGATCATCGTTTTTACACGTTCGCGCGAAAAATTACTCGTTTGTATATTCTATGTATGTTATTTCTGCTCTCGACATTTCTCTTTCTCTCGTACAGACATGCCGTAATATTCGCGAATCTGCGTAAAGTCAAACAAGCGAGGTGTCCGCGAAATCACCTCAATCAATTTGAAGAAGATAAAATGAAACGTGAGGAAGCTAACTGCGTCTTCTCCCATTCGACGCTAATAAAAATGCGTGCGACAATTATGAAAATGTCTTTAGATAACGTCAAACAAATTATTTCAATGAAGAGGACATGTATGCACATAAGAATAAGTTTTTATGTCTCTACGATATATAATTGTTGCGAAGAGAGCTCACTTGATCTTCACTCGACAAACACGCGCTACGACATTCCCTTCGTTTCAAAATTAATTGTCTAATATGTTACAATTAATATATTACAATAATATATCACGTCGGGCTGCGAATCTAGACAAGCCTTAAGATTAATTATATTAATGATTAAGGAACGATACGATAATAAGAGCGTAATATAATCGAAATAAATTATCGAGATTTAGCAGAATATCACTTTCTTCCATTGTTTGCTTTTTAAGCTCTTCCATTGCTTCTTTTTAATTCCATCATATGTCTTTTGTTACTTAATGCATCGCACTTATTTTAGATTTATTTCAACATGTGCGTACATAATTAATTACGTGACATATATTCAGAAATCTGTATACTAGCACGTATATAAACACGTGCACATCTGCTTCCGTCTCTCTCTGTGCATCTCTATCTATTTATATATGTATGTATATAATTCACTTATACGATAGACAACAGTACGTAAAATGTAGTAAATACAAATCGAAATCATTCGTAGAAAAAAAGGAAATGATTCTTGTCCAATGGAAAACGAAATAAGGAAGGGAAATGTCATACACTCTCTTCCTTTCAGGAATAACAATGTTATTGTACTTGATTCCGTTCTGCTCAGGAGTCGGGATGCATTTGTTACAATCGCAAAATATTTACTTATAATAAACTCATCAAATTCTAAATTCTTTCCCTTACATAGTTCGTTTTATATAGTCTATGAATTAAATTCTAAAATCAATTTACAAATTGAATCTCGATTGATAATAATTGAAGAGAACTGATAATTTTTGGTTTGAAAAAATATTGTAAAATTTTTAAATCTTGTAATGATAATAATATTGTGTCGAGAATAAAAAATAGAGATTGGAAGAGAAAAGGAAAAATTTGATATCAGAGAATGACGTAGGATTAAGGAAAACGCAATAAAGAAAATCGCGTATTTGGACTTGGATTCAGAGAAAAATGTAGTTCTGATTGTTTGTAGAAAAATTGACAAAAATCGAGAAACTTATATTAGAGTCTTGCTTCGTTCCTGAACACCAACTCCCGGATTAGGGAGTGAATCATCGTTGATTAATAATCGATTCATAATGTATAACGGTGCAATAAATTCGCTCAAATATCCGTAATTTGATAATTTTACATACGCATACGTTTATTAAGATTAGCTCAGTACAGTATTAACTTCATCACGGAGCATCATGCGCAAAGATTTTCGCAGTGCAGGCACATCCGCTTCTCAAAGAGGGTTGTCGATTCCTCCCATTAATTTTTCAGGCATTAAGGCAATTAAGTGCACCCCGTTTTATTTACGTTTCGGATCTATTTCTTCGTAAATTGCAACTAATTATACAATACAAAGTACAAGTTCGTGAATAACTATTCAGAAACAAAACACTCATTCAAAATATACATATGTCGAGTATGAATAGAGAGATAAGCAAAACATTCAAGATTAGACGAATATCGAAGAAACGGCAATTAAAAGTTAAATAGACTTCCTTCGCAATCTGTTTTCTATCTTTTAAAATTTAATTTTGAAGTTTCTCGACCTTGCGCACAGAAAATAAGATGGTCAAGCTCTGAAGTTCATACTCTATCGTAATAGATTCGCACACTAAATATTTTAACTTTTCTTTTTTTTCTCATGGATCTACACGTATATATATCATTTTTGCGCACTTTGTAAAACGCTGCAGGGTTTGCAGAGCCACCACATCTTGCAGATACACGCTCACACGGGATCTTGGATGAAAGACGATTTGGATCAAGAACATTGATGAGAGACAGGGCAAGAGAGATTATGTATATGAACAGTGAACATGAAAAAAAAGGGAAGAAAATATAAGTACTCGAAGAAAAGAAACAAAAAAGTAAATAACGCTTATGTATACGAACATCTTCGACATTTTCTACTATAGGTAGAAACCTTACAGATGCATCCGTATACATCGCACGCATACTCCGATACAATGTTACCGATGTCACCTTCGCGTTTTATAGAAGAAATAAACATATAAATGTCTCTATTAAAAAAATATTATATTAAGTATATTTAAAAGACTTGTCTCATTTTCGACAGAATTGAAAAGAAAAATTTAAAGATTTTCCATTATCAAATTACGATATGAAAAAATTTATGCTTTTTAAACATGTAAATATATAGACCCTAGTATGATTTAGAAAACGCTATTTTTTACGGTTATTGTAATTGTTTAGTGCCTTAAAATGGAGTGATTAATTTTAAAAGAAACTTTATTTCTCAACTCTATGCGTCAAATCGTACATCTAATGTAAACTTACATAATATACAATAATCCGAAAATTAATAATCTGACGAACAGTATTTAAATATTAGTGAAACATTAAATACATTTAATGAGCCGCAGAGATGACATATTTGGAAATGTTAATTCAAAGGCTGACATAAAATAATTTATAACATCTAAATGTAATCTCTCCACTTTACGACATCATCTTTTTATGCCATATGTATGTGCCAAGGGATGGTCCGCTAGTACCGATTTTTATTAAATTAAATCTAATTCAATTGAACATCTATTTAAAAAAGTCTAATATATAAAATATTCTGTCCTACATATCTGTCCCTTTTTTTCATAAATTCTTCATCTGTTTAGCATACACAAAATGCCACAGCGAGCGAACTCTACTTAAATGAGTTAAAAGATAAAGGAAGTTTGTGTAGACTACGAATGATAATTATAGACTATAAATGACTTTCTTGTACATTATACCAATGATTTTATTGATTGTAAAGCATACAGGAGTCTATTATAACGAGAATTATAATCTAAGTAGTCATCTGAAAAATATGCAGTAACGTTGTTCTGCACTGTTATACCACTGTTATTCGTGACATTTGTTCCTACAATCGTGTATCATTTTTCCACTATTAGTGCGCCGGAGAAGTTATCTGTAGGTTAAAGCAATTTAAAAGCGTTAGTATTACGGACCAGCCCAGGCATGATTTCGCATTCGTGTATTTTTACTTGAAAAAGGAGGCGCATCATTTTCAAATACATAGCACATTAGCGATTAATCGTTCGATTTACACCGGGCATGTCAATGATCAATGCAATATCTCGCACTTCGTGACGGTAAATGTATATAATATACACAAAATGCAATATGAAAAAGCTATATTTGCGTATACATTCATTCACCATCATTGGATCAGTACATATTATCAGTACATTGCTTCGTGTATCAGTATACTGATCAAAATATCTGATTAATCCTTGCATGTTTCGTACTACTCTTCGATACCTCAATAACCGAACAATAAACGCTAATGTCACTTTGTCTTTGTAAGAATTTCTTTTTACAATACATTTTTGTTGGTTCGCAAACACCTGCTCTCCAGTGGATAAAAGGTAACGCCGTATCGTAGTAGCACGTCAGCGTGGAAGAACGTGGCAAGACTCATTCGAAGAAGAGTAGTATACGCGAATGAACTCTATATATTTCGAGCATGACTGCAAGAAGTGTGAGTTATGTACATTATTATTCGCAAATATGCCGCAGCGGCCAGCGAATCAGCCCTTGCCCTTGTTCCATGTCACGTAACAGCAAAAATGGCGAGATTAAAGTTCGGGAAAGTTGTCATAGCATTAGGGCACAAAAGGATGAGGTCGAGGATGAGGAGGAGAAAGAAGAGAAGGAGAAGGAAAGGAGAGGGCGTTTCGAATAATTATTAATATATAATATTATAATAATAACAATAATGATGAGGTGTTCTAAACAGTGCTAGGACTAGTGCTAGGGGATCCTGTGTGAGGAATCAAGGTGGAGGATGGGTACACACGGGCTAAGGAGGGGTTAGTGTGGGGGTGGCGGTTCCGTAGATTGGTTTCTGCCATCTACTGCCCTAACCGGCTTCCTACGCGAAGAGCCTGTCACTCCGACCGAGCCAACTCCACCTCTGAGGTAAGCAGGCGCCGGAGCTGCTATCGGTTCCCTGATAGTTCCAGTACCAGTATTCCTAATTGGTGGCGGCAGTGGTTGCTGCAGTACCTAAGTCACACAAAATTCTATGAAAACTATTTCGATTTTTCATTGTATGTCAGTTATTACTTGATAATATCATATCTGAAACTAGATATAGCGTGTCTCAGAATAATATTAAGCATTATGTATAGCAAAATTAGCATAACTTGGATGGGAAAGATAGATACTACATATTGCTATATCGAATTCCAAATGTGTCATATGTTACTTTTATCTCTTTTATGTCTCTAATTAGGTTTAATTTTATAAATATTTTAATATATATTATATTTGTCAGAAAAATAGATGCTTACCAATGGCTGAGGTAATACACTATGCATCAATGTTTGAACTATAGGTGGATTTTGCGTCGCAATGCTATTAGGATTCGAGGATAAGCCCTGATTTTGCAGACCTGAACCTACGCTGCCAGTAGTAGCGGCAGCAGCAGCCTGCAGAATATGCGATTCTTTTTGTATAGATGCCTGTGATGTCACGTGTTTACTTGTCGCTTGTTCCCTCTTTGCTTCTTGAGTTACTCCCAATTTCTTTGCAGAGACAATGGAAGTATTGGCATTTGGTGTTTCAGGACTGGTCGTGGCAGTAGTCGCATTCGATGCTGGTGTTTGCACAGCGCACTGCTGCTGCATCAATTCTGATAATGTTTGGGAAAGCGTTCCGACAATAAGTTCACGTGCAAAAAGGCTCCTATTTGCACTCTCGCGTTCAATACTTTGCAGTTGTGAATCAGATGGCGTGGTTATGATGCATCTGCACAAATATAAAGATGGACAATCACATTTATCAAATTAAATAATCAAACATTATAATATTCGTTCTTGTCATTTCATTTATTTAGTTATGTAGGTTTTATTCCTCTTTGTTGCTCATAGGTATATATTTTTCAATTATAAATATCATATGTTGATATATGATAAGATGCATATCAATGTTGCCCGAAATAGATATGCAGATATTTATAATATAGTTTTTGGCAACAATTTACAATACGTAATCCTGTATACATAGAATAATAAAAAAAATGACTAAAAATTCTATTAGAACATAAACTTGATTGATTACTATCGTTCCATTGTACATTGTTTTGTACAAAGAAGTGTTTTTCTATATTTTTCTTGAATAATTCAAATTAATATTCCATGTTAAAATGTACTTGAAATTAACTTGTATTTAATCTATTATCAATAAATTGTAAAAAAAATTTTGTATCTACAACTTTGGTATATATCATTAACTAAAAATCTAAAAAAAAAATACATACCTGGGTAACAGGGACATATTATTTTGTGAATTAGTAGAAGACACACCGGACGGGTTGGCTGCATTGGTCGCGTTATTATTACTACTTGTATTGTTCGTTGTCCCCATAGTAGTAGTATGACCGCCACCACTGCCACCTCCGCTGCCTCCACTTACAGAACCAATTACTTGCGTTTGCCTTCTGGGTAATCTTTCGAGTTGTTGTCTAGCAGCCTAGAAACATTTTATTTCAGTAATCATATTGCTTAATATGTAAAAAATAATTAATCCTTCTGCTACAAGAAATGAGCTGGCTGAGAATAAAAAATAAACTTAGTTATTTTTTCAATCTTTTTTATAAAAATCACACAACTATTGAAATAATGATTACTTAAATAATTTACAAATTACACAATAAAAATACACAAAAAGAAATAATTATATATCAATATTGTACAGTAATCTAAATGATATTAAATAATATAAAATATTCATCACATATGTGTAACATCAATAGTATGTTTTACATCAACAGAGTAAGTAATAAAAAATTAACAAATTATTAGTTTTAGCACTATTTATCCAAATCCATTGTCCAAATGTTTCTTAAACTCAATTTGATTAAAATCAATAATTAAATAGTTAACTAAGTCAATAATTTGACTCAATTTAAGCAAATAACTAACTAAAAAATTTTTGAATATTTATATTTGCTTTTTCTTCTTAAATATTCCTTATTTTATTTGTCCTTCTAATGTTCTATGTTTTATATTTACTCTTGTTATATCTATATATTTTTCATTTTCATTTATAATATCTTATTTCAGTAAACAATCTCTATATATTCATTATTAAAAGAAAGAGAAAATAGAAAATGAGATAACAAAAAAATTAAAATGTCAATCAGGATAAGTGAATGTGTAATCAGTGTCATGTATCAGTCTAAGATTAATTTCAAATTTGTAGCGTATCAGACATAATCCGTTATTTTTACCTCATTAAACTTTTGCACGTAATAAATATTCAACATTATCAAAGAGACAGACACAGCACTGAATCATAATGCATTTTATGAATATTTAAACGGTTCAATTTGAGTCCTTCAGATGTAATAATACTGAGATTATGCACTACATAAATAAATATAAAAAAATATACTCTTCTTTCAAGATAAAAATAAATTATACCCGAACTTGTTGTCGTTCTAATTGCAGTTGCATTTGTAATTGCTGTAATTGCGTAGGTGCTGATGTACTTTGTCCACTTCCACCTCCACTTCTACGTACTCCTGATAATTGAGACAGCAATTCCGCAATTGGATCTATACCTTCGCGATTACTTGGGCTCAATCCTCCAGATGAACTGAAATGCATGTTGGACCTGCAGGTCCAATGATATTCTAATGAACATTATCTAAGACGAAGTGATAATTGTGATGATAGTATTAAGAACTTATAGTTAATTATAACAATCTGTCAAAGTTTCATTAAGAAAAAAGCATTTACAATTTATCACAAACTATCAACAAACACAATATTTGTGAGATAAGTATCTTATATCTATAAAAATATAATATTATATATATATATATATATATATATATATATATATATAATATAATTTCGCAAAAAATCTCATAACATTATTATAAAATTTTGTACAAAGATAAAGTCTATAAATAATATAATCATTTATGAAATATAATAAAATCATGAAAAAATTTATTTTAAAATTAGTATTAATATTTCTAATAAAAATACTTCATATATGTAATATTGAATATTGATAAATAAAATGATTAATAGATATTTACAGTTTTGTACATACCTACGTCCACGCGGCGCTCCAACGGCTCTAGATGGATGTGGTATCCGTCTAACGCCGTGTCTACTTGCAGTTGGTTCATCCAGAAAGGAGATCAGATCTCTTGGCCCACTGCGATGTTCTAATGTCAGATGGCCAGCAAAATCATCAGTTACATGATTAGGATCTCCACCTGGTACTGCTGCGCATACTGGACAAACCTGAACAAAAATATACAAGTTATATTTGTATAAACATTATGTTTCTTTATATACGTACGACTTCGAACGAAGTATCCGGATGATCAGCAGCAACATGTTCTTGTAATGTAGCCTCAGTAAAGCCCATTTTTGTACAGTAAGGACAAGTCAAGGATTGAGGCTGCTCCACACTCACTCCTTCACCACCATAGTATAATTCTATTAAAAAATTAATCATTTATAATGAATTAACAAATATTTAATCAAATCATTCAATCAATTTCCAAACATTTTCCAAATTTTATAAATTATTTAATGTTATCACGTAATTATTCCGCTTTGGAAATATTTTTTTGGTATATATATTTATAACTTAAAAAAATTAATTAAAATAATTAAAAATATATTTTACTTAATTACTAAAAAATTTTATGATCAACTAAAAGCTTGAGTTGCAAAAATTTCATTATCTCTCAAGTATTTATAATTAAATATAAAAGAGTTTGGCATTAAAATAAATATCTATTTTTTTATATATTTTACTGTATAATAAATATAAAAAGTTACAACATATAAAATATTTTTAAAATATTCTATACACACAATATTTATAATTAATTATCAATATTATTATTAATTATCATTATCAATATATTATTAATAAAAAAATATTTATTTAAAATTTAAAATTTACCGAAATCAGATCTAGTAAGTATGCATTGCATAGGATGATCTGTGAGGTGGCGAGTAGTACTGGCGCCTCCCTCGTAGCAGCTGGCACATAGATCATAATCGTAGCATACGAGGCACTTGTATCTACGACCCCGAAAATTTCCCTTCAAGCAGGAATCACAGCTAACCCCTAAAACAAAAATGTTCAATATGAATACAAAAATATTTTAAAAGTATTATATACATGTATATAAATTTCACACATTATTAAATATTTTAACTATTTCTAATTAATTATTACATTTATTTATATTTATATATTTATTATTCTATTAAATATTAAATGTGTTATCATATGCAATAAATATTAAGCTAAAAAGTTAAAAATAAATTTTATTTTTAGACTTATTATTTATTAATTATATAGTAACATTACTTAATCGTAATAAGCTTCCAATAATAAATTAAATCATAAATAAAATTAAAATAAGCATGTAAATGTAAATTAATATTTAATATTCTAAAAGTCAAAGTTCCTTTAGTTTTATATTCAATATTTTATTATTTTTCAATAAAAAAAAAGCTAAAGGGAGAGAGAGAAAAAGAGAAAAAATATATCAGTATAACTAATAACAAGTAGTTTAAAAATATCAAAAATAAATGATGTATAAAATAGAGAAATTAAATCAAGTATCTCAAACACACACATATACACACACACACACACATACACAAATCTATTAAAAATCTCAATATTAAAATCAATTTAAATTTCAAATTGCTATTTTTTGACTATATCTCTTGCATATACAATAACTCTATCATAAAAAAAAAAGATAGAAAAAGATAATGTTTATATGTTAGGTAACAAAGTGATTAATAAATCATGACTTTAAGAAAATCTATATTTATATCTTTATATAAATTTTAAATAATTCATATATGGAGTTACAAAATAATATAGAGTAATACGCAAATTGCATTAATTAAAATAATGCTTCTTGTATTGTATTTAACATTCTTTTTCAACAAAATTTATTTCATGATTATATTATGCAAAACAAAAATTCAAGAATACTTTTAACTTGCCAAGAGATAAGAAATTACTATATCCAAAGTCAGATGACTATACAACTATAAATAGCAATGTACTGTAAATACCAGTCATTGTCTTGTAACAATGGAAAGCAGGATTCAGGGACAGTATATATGTTACTTGAATATAACAAATATCAAAGAATAACAATATTTCGTAAAAAGGTATAAACTTGTTATCGTTAATATAAATATATTTGTATTTATTAACTGAGCAAAAATCTATGCTACTGTGTTTACAATAAAACATTATATTCAGAGTTCATGATATACAACAAATATTAGAATTCCCAAGTGGCACTTCAGCTTGATCTATCATCTTTGTATCAGACATGATAATTATATAACATAACGTATCTCGTACTCCAAAAGAAGAACATAAAAGAGGCATACGGATTCTTCTGTGTTGTACGTGCCACGTTAGATGCGAAACTTAATTTCCGATAATTAAAATCTCAAAGAAAAATCTCAGAGGCTTAAAAGCAATGTGGCTCGTAATATCATTTTTATGACACATATTAAGCAGCGATGCTGTGATCTCGAGAGGACAGATCCGCCCGAGGGCACAAGTCGCTACGTAAAATTTTTATTGAGAATCCGTGCAATCAATTTTGTGCAGAGGAATCGCGATAATGTAGGAAAAAGGCTGCAATATGTTCTGCAGAAGGAAAAGACTCATCAGGAGAACGGGCTGGGAGCCTGGAGAGATCGTGCTGAAAGGGGAATCGGTCGAAGCGAGGACGGTCTGACAGCTGATCGGACGTGGTGGCCGACGATCGGGCGGTAGGTTGTAGCGTGAGGAAATCGAATATCGTCGCGGATCCCCGAGGATTCTTCGGGAAAACGTCGAAAATCCGCATAAATTCGCGTGAATTTTCACCGTGTGCTGCCATCTGGCCTCTGACATTAGGCCTCCTCGGCCACGGGAGCTCGCGGGACGTGTCCCGTGTTAAAGGAACGTTCCCCGCGGCTCGACGGTCCCGCGGACGCCGTCGCGGGTCGCCGCGGACCCTCGGCGAACGATCCCGCGTGCCCGACGCGACCCAGAAACCGCTCGCCGCGACGGCGGACCCGCGTAATTCCCGCGCGATCGCCCGTCCCGCGGGCTGACTTGCTGGTTGGAGCACGTACGTACCTTCATGTCGACTCATTTTCCGTTTAAAATTCTCATATACGCCGACCTGCGCGAACCCCTCGCGATCGTACGCTCTGCGAGACACGACCGTCGGCCGTCGTTGCGTGGGCACCTCGGCGTCGCTCGGTCACGGGTCGACACGACACGGAGAAAACATCAATCGTCAAACAAAAAATTTGTCGTTAGAACTTCCAGCGTAAAACCTAACCCAACTAGGCTGACGAACGTGACGTCACGCTAGACCGTCCCACCGGGTATTCCGGTGAACGTCGCGCGCCGCCGGCGCCGCCTATTGGTCCGCCGCGCGGCCGCCGTGACGTTGCCGCGAGTCGCGACTCCGACGCCATGTTCACGGGAGATACGAACTTCACGCGATTCCTCAAGAGCGGTTTCTCCTTAGCGTCACTCCCGTTAAATAAATTGATCCGCCGCCGATTAACTTAATTGTCTAAAAATTCTAATTCTTATATAATTTACTATATAATTTATTGTCCATAGTGTCATTTTTTCTCCATTAAACGTTTTCTCCCAAAAACAACAATTCTATTCATGTTAGCAAAGTAGTACAGTATTGCTTGATGAATTCGATTAAGTTAATTGAAACTTGATCTTACGATTCGTCAATGATAAAAAATTTTATATATATTAATATTTATATATATTAATTTTATATTAAACGTTCCAATTATAACGATGTTCAATTTTAAATACTTCTACTCAATCACAGTCTGTTGATGACGAAACTTAAGAAATCATTAGCGTTCAATCCAAGAAATTGGCGTCGCGCGATTCCTTTCATCTCCTTCGTTTCGAGATCTGCGTCGATAGACGTCGACACAACGAACACTCGACCTCACCGTTCACGAATACGTAGTTCATGGCGAGATCCGGCGAGTTCTTCCACGAAACTATCCGAAAGCCGTTCCGCGCGCGCTCGTATCGTTCCGTCGGCGATCGCGGAACTCCGGAGTTCGGATTCCGGGTCGAATCTCGCGAAATCGTATCACTTATCGAACAATGGCCGCGGTACTCGGACGTGTGATTGTGTACGGGGGCAAGGGTGCCCTCGGCTCGGCCTGCGTATCGCAATTCAAATCGCAAAATTGGGTGAGTAAGCGGGACTCGCGGGTGCCGTTACCCTCGCGTTCGACGTAATCCGGATTCGATTAATCGCACGGTCGTCTTATCGGCAGACTTTATCAGTCGCATGAAATTTGTTTAGATGATTTCTGCGTTCTATCAAATAATTTTGTAAACATGTAAAGAATATATATATATTTTAATATATATTAATGTATATTAAAAAATATATATATATAAATATACCAAATAATTAGAATACTAAAGGAGAGCGATAACGTTGAAGTCTGAGTCTTATCATTCGATTTATCGGTGACTTTTACCCGATCATCCCATAAGAGTCAGTTTCATCATCTCCGGTTAGCTTGATCTGCTAATTAAGTGTCAATTGTATTATTATTATTGGTCCATTCTGATCAACGACAAATGCGATTGGTTATTCCATGGAATAATCGGCCGATCTAGTTAACCGGAGAAACTGGTTCTTAATTGTACATTTCATCAAATCGATATTTTCATTTGTTTTAATCTTTTTTGCCACAGAATTTGTCGCAATAAAACGAAAACCGTTTTTCTGCAGCATGTAATTTACGCGGAATTTATTTAAACCTATATCGAACGGCACATGGGAGTGCCATATGATTCGATCCGAATGGCAGTCAACTATTTCTTCTTCAATTTTCCCGGTTCCATTAAGCCGCGGCGGTCTTTAATATTTCGCGGAGCATTCCAGATTATAGGCGATATTCGGATACATGTAGCACAATTTTATTATTTAATTTTTATGCGTAATAAATATTACTATATTAATATAATAAATAAATATATTGTTATTTTAATAGGGATATAATTTAAAAATTGTACAATTCAATCGAAATCGATATTTTTCTGGTGATAAATACGACGTGAGATTTTTTCTTCAGATGTACGTATATGTAGTAAATGTTATCTGAAGGATGTTGCATAAAAACTATGTATGCAAGGTTATTAGTGGTCAGACAAGTCCTTTCACAAAGCCTTCTAGAATTAATTTACCTCTACTGTGTATTTATCGCTACAGTTAAATATATGTAAAGCTTTGATACAAATTTAGCTAAATCATGTTTTTATGCTAAAAAAGAAATATTATATCCTAATTATTAATAATGAAAAAATGCCATGATATTGTTTGTATAAAATATTTTTATAGTATGGTTTGTTGGCATTAAGTATTATGCTATATTTGATTTATAACAATTATAAATTTTTATTTTTATTTATTTATTTTTTTATTCACACAGTTGTGTGTATATGTTGTATTATATAATTTTTAGTGGGTTGGCTCCATCGACATGAATCCAAACGAGCAAGCAGATGCAAATGTGATTGTAAATCCTGACAATAATTGGCAGCAGCAGGTAATTTTTTGTCACTTACAGTTTTATCATAAATCCAAACGATATTAATTAATTTCTTGTTATATAGCAAACTGAGATCTTGGCCCAAATTAAAGATACGTTGAAAGACGAAAAAGTCGATGGTATTATTTGTGTAGCTGGGGGATGGGCTGGTGGTAACGCGGCGCATAAAGATTTCGTGAAAAATAGTGATTTGATGTGGAAACAAAGCGTTTGGAGTTCCGTTATAGCTGCCAGTATCGCGGCTGAATACCTGAAGGAAGGAGGATTCGTTTCTTTGACTGGTGCTAAGCCGGCGCTAGGAGAGACACCAGGTTTTCTTTGATGGATGATAAAAATATGTATTGTTCACTTTTTTGTATTTGCTAAAAGATTGATTTTACTCAATTAGGCATGATTGGATATGGTATGGCAAAGGCAGCTGTTCATCAATTGACAAAATCTTTGGCGGCTAAAGATAGCGGTCTCCCTTCCAATAGTTTGGTAGCTTGCATACTACCAGTTACTTTGGATACGCCAATGAACAGGAAATGGATGCCTAAAGCCGATACAAGCACGTGGACTCCACTTGATTTTGTGTCAAAGTAAGATGAAACGTTAACATATAAAAAATTAATATCTTGTGATTCCTATTATAAAAAGATACTTATTTTTAGTTTATTCTGGAAATGGTCTCAAAATCAAGATCGGCCTGCTAACGGTTCTCTTCTGCAACTCATTACTAAGGATAATAAAACGGAGCTGATCGCGGCTTAAAAATAACAAAGATTAAAATTCATGGGAACAAAAATCTTGGAGCATTTATGACAATATGATAATAGATATACCTCGTTTATTGTAAAGATATGTTCAAAGGCGAGAAGTTTCCTCCGAAAGTTCTTATTTTTATATCAAGAATCAATGTTTTTTAATGTTTTTAAACATCCATTTCAACACTATACATTTATGTATGTTATTGTATACATAGGTCGTTTAATTATTTAAAGGAAATAATTTTTGTGCATGCGTATACATTGACATATCTGTTTTTGTTATGGATGTAAAATATATATACATATAATATATATTAAATGTTGCAAAAACAAAAAGAAAAGACAATTTAGCATTACGAATTGTCTCTCATGTAGATTTCTTCTTTTGGAGTTTCGTAAGTATAATCAAACAATAATGAAGTTTTTTTTTATTTAATTCATAAAATTTTTTTATTTAAATAAATTTTAATGTTTTAATTCGGCTTACAATATTATTTCCAAAATATGTTTTAAAAATATTTGATATTGAATAATTAAAAATTATTATAATCATTATAAATTAAAAAAGATTTTTTTATCTAGTATTAATTTTTCAATAATCAAATTACATTTCTATTAAGAAAAAATTGTTAGTTTTTTTATACTAAGGTAAATACATATCCATAGTAACTAACATGTTTAAAGAAGGTTAGATATCAGCCCGGATAGCTCAGTCGGTAGAGCATCAGACTTTTAATCTGAGGGTCCAGGGTTCGAGTCCCTGTTCGGGCGATTTTTTTTTATTCGGAAATGGAACAGTATATTTTGCAATAATCATAATTTGAGGATTTTGAGTATTTAATTACGATATGTTTACAACACATTTATTGGAACATACTTACCATAAAACCTCATATTTTTCATATCATGTTTTGCGGATCATATATTGCATTATTGTACATGATTTATTATATTTTCATAGACCTTATATTTTCTTAAATCTTTATTTTTATACAATAAAAGAATTTATTATCTGTGACTGTGACAATGATGGAGCAACACATTAACTATATATATATATATACAAATCAATCAGTATTTCGTGACATACATATATATACTACCAAATAAATTATGCTTATGTTGCCTTGGGTGGACTGAAAAATTCATCCAACATCTTTTGTTCCGCTGAAAAGAAAGGAAAAAAAAGTCAAATTTATGATATATTTTCAAGTTACATTATAATACATTTATAATTTATACATATTTTATAACTTACTTTTATATACACATCTCTAAACTCTGAATGTTCTATATCTCTAAAACTGGATGTTTCTTTATTCAATTTTTGGCCAATGGAAAGTTTTTTTAATGCAAAGTTTTGAAAGCATTTTATTTTCAATTGTGATTCAAAGAATGATAGAAAAAAATCCATAAGATATCAAATTGATGAAAAAAAACTGATTAAAAAGACATTCGACAATTCCACTAAATATTTTCTATATAATATACTTAATTAACAAATAAAATATAAAATCATACAAGAAACATTAGAACAAGAACAAAGATCTTTGATCATTAGGTGCCTCTTTAATTGGTTAATGTTTAATATTTTATAAAATTTTATGAATAAAAGATTTCTGATGAAAATAAATAATTTGAGTGTAAGTCAAACATAATAGAAGAGTGATAGAAGCTTAAAAGAGGCTTATTTATCTCTTAAAATATTCTGCTATTCCAATTTATGCTTAGAGGCTGAGATTGCTTAAGCTTCTGTCATTCTCCTCTTACATTTAACTTATGCTCTAGTTTTTATTTTCCAGGGATCTTAGAATATTTGTTTTTATATTTATGTTTACAGTCAAGTGTTTTACCTATTAAAGCAAGTCTCTTTTCCTCGGCTAGTTTGGCATCACGTGCAGGTTTAAGCCTCAGCTCCTCTGCTCTGTGAGCATCCTCCTTTTTCTTGAATCTTCTGTGATGGTACGCACCGTAAACGATTCCAGTAAGGAGCAGACTCCAGCGGCAAAACTATAAAGATACATTCAATTGAAAACAGAAATCTTTATATCTCCTGATGTTTAAGAAAAGAAAAATGATCAACAGATTTTACAAGTATCACTCCTGAATCACGTTGAGACAGCGAAATTTAATTCTAAATAACAAAGGGCCAAAAATCAATTACTATAAATTTCGAACATTTACTTCACGCGGAGCAAAATCATATTTCTTCAAGGTTAGAACGAGAGACGACATTAAGAAACATTTTAGTGAAAATTGAAGCTATGAGTTGACAACGAAAATCGCTATCTGTTTTTTTAAAATATGTATTTATTAATTCCCAATATCACACACACCTTCACAAAACAGTAGAAAAATTATGTAATAAAATGAACTCGATCGTGACGACAGTGAGAAATTAATCGGATAGTCGGGAGGAATCGTGTTTTGCCGTGAAATAAAACGCATGAGGAGGACGCGCAGGAGAATATGCGATGACGGAACGTTTCAAGAGAAACTGTTCTTCTTACCTTGATAAAAGGAGAAACTCGTAAAGGCCTCGGATTCAACTCTGTGGTCGACATTTTGCTGCCGGATAAGGATGTGCTTTCTCGCAGTCTCTCGCGAGTGTCCGTAACATGAATGTGGCTCCGTATCGCGATAAAACGCGCGCGAATTTCGAAAATGCCGTCTCGACAGGCCTGCTTTTCGAAGCTGCACTGTTACATTTTCTACATTTAAAACTAAGTAAACATATAATTAAATATAGAAGAGAAAAAAGGAAAAATATCCCGTGAAAGAGCGCCAAGAACTAATATAATATTTAATTTGCAATTGCGTTTAATTGCGATATTTTCAATTGTCGAAATTAATTACAATTAAATTGACAACCCAGGAAAAAATGTTTTATATATAATTATATAAAATTATATAAATTATATAAAATTATATACAATTATATATAATTATATATAATTATTAATATTTTATATAATTATATATAATTAAAATCTTATATGTATATTTAAATAAACTTCCTTTTTCTTATTTAGATGTGTGTGCGTGCGTGCGTGCGTACGCGTGTGTGTGTGTGCGCGTGCGCGTGTGTGTTGTGTGAGAAATATGATTAATAAGAAATTTTGACATTTTTATTATTTTTTACAATCTGCTACAAGAGGCTTTTCGGATTTTATACGTATGCAAATTTGCGCCTGTGCACAAGTGTAATCGAATATCAGATCTTGAGAATGATATAAAAAGATACTTAAATCAATGTTATTAAAAATTTAATTAGTTGAAATTTATACTATCTTTATTTACTAATTTTTTGGAAGTCCATTTCGGAAGCTTTTATTATGAAGTTGATTATTGCATGAGAATACATGCATCTGTAAAATAATCAAAATAAATTTCTGATTGTAATTACCCTTACCGTTGCATACAATGTGAGCTTTTACTCATCATTTAGGTGTAATTTTAATAACGACTCAATTTTTATATTTTATATTTATAACTGACTTTTAAAATTATTTATCAATTTGTGTTTAATGAAGTAATAGTACGAATAAAAATGTTAGTCGATAAAGCTCGTATGAAATAAACAGTATAAATTTAAAAGGCCAACGGACGAGCAAATGATGTTATTATCAGTGGTCACATTGATTTAAAAGAATCTTAGTTTTTCAATGTGAAAATAATGATTTAATACTGAAATTTGATATATAATATAAAATAAACAGTTCGACTTTATTAAGTCTTCATCAGTATGTTGAATATAAATAAAAATAATAATAAAAATAATTTTCGTACATCGAGATAACAAACGTTAAATAAACAAGAACATAAAAGACATTGGATCGATTTAAAATTTCGCTGTTAATACCGCTATGTATACCTGTTGCAATCATAATTTTGATAAAGTTATTCGAGATTTTCAGTCTTGGAATGAGGACATATGTCCTGTGATACGCAATCCGCACGTACATTTTGTTTGTCGGTTTCATCATAAAAACTCTAATTAACGAAAAAATATCTTGCATTTATTTTATAAGCTATTAGTGAATTATAATAAAAGAAGCTGTAAAATGAAAAATTTTAAATTGATTGTTAAATAATTAATTATAGAAAATTAATTATAGAAAATAATTTTATAATTTTTTTTTGTGCCAGGAAGGATATAAATTTAGAAAAGTTGAAAGGTTTATTTATATTATAACACACGCGCATTACAGCATCCATCGATTAGTCATCGAACATATGTGACCTTCTACATTGCTATATAACAGTATATATTTATTGTGATATCAAACATTCGTTAAACATCAGTTTTCGTCGATCTTTCAAAGTAATTACATCTCGATTGTACTTTTGGTATTAACAATTTATCGTAATTATATGCGCGCTTTCTTTAGTTAATTCTTATTGCATCTGAATTGCCAACAATTTTAATATATAAAGTGAGTCTTTAGAAAAAATAAAACATCTATTTATCTTATTTTAAAAATATAGTGCGTAGAAAAAGTGTGTAGAAAATGATTTCGAGCATTACGTATTCAAGCATAATTACGTTTTGTCAATATTATTTATATTATTTATGGTTATCAGAATGTCTTTTTTAATGGTACTTTTAACTGTATTTTATATCTTAATTACATTGTATTGTAACTTTGAATTTACAAATTTTAGATCAAACAAGAAGTTGAGGATATAAAATTTACTGTATTTACGTTGTACTTAATGTTGTATATTAGTAATATTTATATTTTATTTTATACGTTTCCTTTCGTAATTTTTTCCTTTCGGATTTTTTTTTTAAATGTAGATTGAATATATATAACAAGTTTACCGAACGACAAACTAATTAGATATGTGTATATGGCTATATATTAAGTACGCAAATTAATTCGGCTTTACATTTAATTAATTTCTGTAAATTCATTACTGGCGATGGTTTTGAACGACAATTTTAAAAGAAAAAAACTGAGAATTCCGTTTAATTATTGCTTTATAATGTGTAACATAAATTAAACATGTTTGATATTTACATTTATCGTTTAAATAGTAAGAGAGAATATATGTACGTTAAATTTTTTGATCGATTTCTTTCAATTGGACTCATTTTTGTACAAAATAAATATTAATATCGATATTAACATTTACTAAAATTTTTTTCAGTTATCCTATCTTGTGTTAGCTTCTGATTAAAGTTATATATAAACATACGAGATTTTTTGATTAATAAAAATAACTAAAGTAAAAAAGATTGATGAGTTAAGCTAGTTTTACGTACTAATAAATATAGCGATCTAATTGTTTCTAATGATTTCACAAACGCTTCGACATCTAATAAGATCATCTTTACCGCGATAGAATCATTACTTATAAATTAAACCTATATAAATCGAAAATAAAATAAAATAAGTACGATATAAATTAAAACTGAAATACACACATAATGATCAACCATTAAAATTTGTTATCCGTTTATGAATTTTATCGAGATATAAAACGAATTATAATAAGTCTCGGGATTAAAAATTGAATCGTGTCGCTAATTATCGAGAACGCCGCGTCAAATTAATGATGATTAGCAGTGTAACTCAATTTTTAATCTTGAGATTTATTAAAATTTGTTTTACATATCTCAACGAATTTTTTAATGAATTTTAATCGTTGACCGTTATATGAGCGATCTGTCTCAACTTATTGTATTTATGTTTTATTAATACAACAGTATTATATTGTATTATATTTTTTATTATTATTATAATAATTTGTTGTATTTATTTATTTTTATTTTTGTAATAAAATTTTTGGAGTGTTTTAAGACGACAATAACATCATATTAATCTGTGATATTAGTATTTTTCTAGTTTCAGTTTATGATTGTATTTCAAGTCTGATAATAATCGTCGTGCAATATATAAACTGACAAAATATATTACACAAGAAATATTATTAGGCATTGAGATCTTTGACTATACAGTCCGTGCTTTAATAACTTAATTAAAATTTTTTTTTATTTTGTTGGTTACTGTGACCCTATCATCACACTCAAGAGGACTGCATAACAGGTCAAAACATTTGCGAAATTGTTGGTATACAATTAGATCAAAATATATTAAGTAATATGTAGAACTAACTTAGCCTTTCTTATCCTTGTTTGTATAGAGCAGAGAGCTTACTTCTTGTTTAATAAAAGTAATATATAACTATATGCAATAATAAGAGTATACTTATAATTATTTTAAATGTTTTTAGTATCTAAATGTTTAATTGTTGCAATTATGTCTGTATATCCACACATACGTTTTTCTGTTTTTCATACAGTCAATTATAAAGGATGCCTTATGCTGCATTTTAAATAAATTATGTTTTTCTTAACAAAATGTTTTATAGATCTAAAAATCAACATGGAATACATAAAACTGTTTCTAAATAAAAGTTTAATATTTTTTATTATTGAATATTTCGATTTGGCCGTTAAAGCCTCAGTATCTCAGATTGCCATAAGACCGGAACACTATAACATTTCTCTAAATAAAAGATCACTTAATGACACTTTATTCACTGGTAAATGTCACATTTTTATTAAAATTTATCAGCCAACGTTAAACATAAGACTACATGCGCAACAGCCACAAGTAACAATACTAACTTTCCATTTGAGAGAAATAAATTCTTTAAGAGAACAAAAATGGAAGAAAAATGTGTATGACAACAAAAGTCATATTTTAGACTATTATTTCATCAATCAGTTATCACCAGGGGATTATCTCCTACAAGTGGAATTTTATACAATAATAGATAATGCTGGAGAAAGTTTGTTTAAAACTTATACAAATGCAGGAAACGAAACGTGAGTAAATATAATATAATATGCTAAGATGTCGTTTTAGATGTTATATTTATTAAAATATTCAAAATACTTATTATTATAAAATAATAAATAATATCGATGTGAATAACACAACCAAGTAGGAAAATGCCTTTTAGGCCTAACAATAAGTTACATTTTAGTACTTAATATTATTTCAATGTGAGCATTATATATATATCCATTCTGTAAATTACGCGCAGATTCATTTATTATTACACTCTATATATATTTTTTTCGACAATGGCCATGATGCATGGAATAATTTAAACTATGCTTCATCAAAATGTTTCGTATAATTTAATGAAATAATATTTAGGTATATACTTTAAACTGTATTTCTTCTCAATGCATGTAAATATATTTCATACTTAAATGTAATAACATAATAACATCAGCATACGTAACAATGAAAAAAAAAACATATCTTCTTTGTATTTCTTTTTATTCTATTGCGTATTACACTTTACGTGTTTAAAAAATGAAATATTAGAAATTAAATATACGTATTAAACTTCTACCTACTTTTAAATAACATCAAAAGATAATTTAAATTATATTTTAAATATGTATGTTAATATTATAGCCATTCTGAATATATCAACTATATTGCTAATTAATAATATTACTAATTATTATAAAAATATTGAAAATACAATCATAGTATGGCAATAATATAGTATCTAATAAGATATCTAAAGTATATTACGCCAAAATGTCATTTCCAATTTCATTTGCTAATTTATAATGTTAACAATTTATAATTATTATCTCAAGCATATCGTTAAAATATGATAGGTTGTTCGCGACACATTTCTATCCAATAGGGGCCAGACGAATGTTTCCATGCTGGGATGACCCACATTTCTATGCGACCTTTAACATTTCTATACAACATAATACAAAATATGTTGTTTTGTCAAATATGCCAATACAAAATACAACTACACGAAACGGCATGATGTGGATACACTTCGATAAAACTCCTTCAATACCCATTTATCTCGTTGCGATCATGATATTCCATTTTGGGTACTACACTACTCCTATAGAAAAAATTAATATCCGGTACCGACAACAATTAGAAACAGAGCACGTAAAGAATTTAAAATTCTCAAATATTATGGTCAAACAAGCTACCTTATATTTAGAATTTAAATGGCAGTGTTGTAAGAAACTAAAAGTAGATTATGTCGCAATACCGGGTCTTCGTCACGATAGCGTACAAAATTTGGGACTCGTTTTTTATAGGTAATAAAAGAAAATTTTTCATATAAATTAAAAGATTCAATCTAATAGAAAACAAAACTGTATAATAATAAGTTATTTAATTGATAAAATATAAAATATATATAACCAGTTATTTTTAATGCATAATATATATTACAACATATAATTGACTCTCTCTTGATAATGTTGAATCGATTGTTTCTTTATTAGACAAATTGAATAACAATCGCATATCTTTTAGAGATGTAACAATAGATAATTTTTAATCCAAATGAAAATATAAATAATTTTATATATATTACATATTGTTTAGATGTTATAATACATATATATATTATAATATATAAATAAAATTTAAAATAGCTTTATTTAACCTTTTTATTATTTGATATAACACTTTGATAAAAGAAATAAATTTAATTAAAAAACATACTGCTGTTAAAAAACGTAAATATTGTATTTAAATGCATCAGAAGTTTGTTCTTATATCTATAATATAACTATATCTATAATATAAATGTAACATGGAATAAAACAGACAAGCTCTTTTTAAAATTTATTTAAAAGACCTTGCATTCTCAGTCATTCTTTATATTTTATTGAAATATTTCAAGTTTGTCCCTTATTGTTATTGAAAAGACATGAGTTAGTCAGACTAAACTGTTTCATTGTAATTTTTAAACGATTGGACATAATAAACGTAAAATGATAAAATCATAAAAAAGTATTAAATTGCATGCTCGTAATAGAACTTTTATATACACATATATATATATATATATATATATATATATATATATATATATATATATA
>JANQDE010000882.1:10903-30131 GCA_037157785.1 Cephalotes varians
AATAAAAATCAGAAGCATCTTCGACGGTACTGGTTATAATAAAAATCAGAAGCGTCTTCGACGGTACTGGTTATAATAAAAATCAAAAGCGTTTGTGATGGTACTGGTTAAAATAAAAATCAAAAGCGTTTGTGACGGTACTGGTTATAATAAAAATCAGAAGTACACTGTTATTAAATACTGATTATATGAAAAAAATGAAAAGCGTTTGTTCTGACGATACTAGCGAAATGAAAAGTAGAAACATTTATTAAGATGTTACTGATTATAATAAAAACCAGAAGCGTCTATTCTGATGGTACTGATAAAATAAATACCAAAAATATTTTGATATTCACAATTTATTTTTAAAAGTATTTTAAAAATATTTATAACATCATTAGTAATCATTAGTAAAAGTATAATATTTAGTAAAAATATAATATTTAGTAAAAGTATAACATTTAGTAAAGATATAATAAAAAAAGAATAAAAGACTGCTGTAATTTTTCAAAGGTTTTACATGTTTCCAAATTATTTGTAACTAAGTAAGTTATAATCGAATTGTGTATATTGATATTTTTGTTATTTTTGCAGGCGTCAATTATTAAAAAGTCTGAGACATGAAGACGATAGTACAAAGAATACTGAGGTATGTATCGATTTGCGGAAGTCAGTAAAATGTAATACTTCCGATGTGATAAATTCGGAGCTCAGTCCTCCACAAATATATGGCATAAGTAAAACGCCTGTAAAAAAATGTACGTATAAGAGAATCGATAATTGCGAAGATAACGATACACTTGTTATCGACAATACAGGCTTATTGGATGTAGGACGTATCCAAGAGAACATGCCTGAAGGTCGTTGCATTGTCGATCTATCTTTCACGTTGAAAAAGATACGTAGGACATATGAGAATCATAAGCGAGGAATAGATTGCCAATATGATGATTGGTTACTCGTAAATTACCGTCGCCGTGGGTTACTGACGYAACTGTTTTACAAGTGTCAAATGTGCCATTATGAAACTAACATTTGGTCAGAACCCACGGAATCGGACCAATTAGATATTAACACAGCTGCTGTAGCTACAACAATTACAGCCGGAATTGGTTATTCTTCGCTGGAAGAAATATGTACGGGCATGAATATTTTTGTATGTCTGAAAAGACTTACATTAAATATCGCGAGAATATAATCGATGATTACGAAAAAACTGCCATGCAAAATATGAAAAAGRCAGYCGAGGAAGMAAAACAACTYGCWTTASAAAAAAATGAAACAATTAATGGTATTCCGTACATAACTGTTGTAGCGGATGGCAGCTGGATAAAGAGGTCATACGGTAGTAACTATGATTCACCTTGTGGTGTTAGTGCTATAATTGATTACAACACAAAGAAAATTCTCTTTGCTGGCATTCACAATAAATACTGCGCGATATGTGATGTAGCGGAGCGAAAAAGTTGTGAACCAAAAGCTCATAAATGTTACAAAAATTTTGATAGTAATGCAAGCTCTACAAGAATGGAAAGCGACGCCATCGTAGAGGGCTTTAAAAATAGTCTCGAAATGCATGGATTGATATAAAAAGGTTGTCGCCGACGGTGATAGTAATGTATATCAATCTATTAAAAACAATAATCCATATCGCGAACAGATGATAATGGTACAAAAAATAGAATGTACCAACCATCTGCTTCGTAATCTGTGCAACAAGCTGAAAAAAGTAATTGAAACGACTCAGCCAAAGACGCACAGAAAGCGTGGTTTTATTGAGGTGCGAAATGTTGTAAAAAATAACATTTTGACAATACGCAAAGAGATAATGCAAGTAGCTTCCGAACGAAGAAAGGAAATGCAACCTCAACATTACAAGGTTGCGGAATTACGAAAAGATATATTGAATATTCCTAGCCACGTTTTTGGTGAATATAAACGGTGTAAAGAACGCGGTTGTAAATGCGAAGATGATCGCAAAACAAACAAAAATTATGTACCGTTTATAAAACTGCACGGTCTCTATCCAAAAATAGAGAGCGCAATTATGTATATAGCCGCTTATTCTGATAGTCTATTACTAAATTTAACTAATAATTCTGCAGAATCGTTCAATTCGATAGTCTGCAAAAAAATTGGCGGAAAACATACATTTTGGCAAACGTGGCTCCTACAATGCTAGAATTTTGGGATYARTTGTGCAATACAATACACAACAAGTTCTTACAGAAATACATAAAGGGATAGATAAAACTGTTCCTTCTATTGTCGAAAAACTGGAGAAGCGACGGCAAATAAAAGTTGCGAGAACTAGAGAATTTCGACAAACAGAAGGAAGACAAAAGAAATTGAAACGAGAATCAGAGCCAGATCGTCATTATGGCCCGCAATTACAAAAGCCAGATCTTCGAGATCATATATTCGAACAACTTCGACAAAATCATATAGAGAAGTTGTTCGTAAATGGAAAAAACTGGAAGCAGATTGAACGGGAAACGACAAATCAAAGTGAATCCGAGCAATGGATATCACTTCGACGAGAAATGTTGACAGCATCCAATTTTGGAGTCGTATGTCGTATGAGACCGACAACATCCTGTGCAACAACAGTAAAGAATATTTTATATCCTGTGCTTATTGATACTGTAACCATGAAATATGGTCGTGATCAAGAAGAAATAGCAAGGAAAGAGTTAGCCACAAAACTGAATAAAGATATAAAACCTTGCGGATTATTTATAGATTATGAAAATCCATGTCTGGGTGCTACTCCTGATGGGCTAATAGATGAAAATGGTCTGGTAGAGATTAAATGTCCCCAGTTGGCAGAACATTTAACAGCAGAAGAGGCCATAGAGAAATTACCTTCCTGGATGGGCGTTTTTGATCAAAAAAATCCAAATAAAATAAATCGAAAACATCAATATTTTTAAATTCAGGGTTAATTAAATATAACGCGACGGCAATATTGCATTTTTGCCATATGGACATCAAAAAATATGAAAATCGTCCATGTAGACGTAGACGATGCTTTTTGGAAATATCAAATGCTGCCTTGCCTAACACGCTTTTATTACGAATGCATGCTTCCTGAAATTGTGGATAGTCGGCATAATAGACACATGCCAATAAGGGATCCAAGCTATATTATAGAAGCAAAACAAGAGGCAGCTAAAAAAATAAATATTCGAAAAAATAAACAAAATGCAGTACAGAGCGAAAATGTCAACGAAGAAAAAAAACGATTTAAATCTGACATTTCGCCGACAGAAACAGTAATTACTGCTGCTGCGACTGCTTTAACCATGGAGCAGGATGATGATTGCGTCATTGTCAATACAAGCGCCAAGCGAGATATAACTGAAGATGATATGGCAAGACATAGAAAAATACTGGACGATACTATTCCTCCCCTTTCCACAGTAAAAGACAACATCTTGCCTATAGACAGCAAAATAAACGATGAATCGTTGGATCTATTATTACGCATAATAAGAGAAACTTCTTGTTTCGAAACGCAAAGTGTGCTATATTTAGAATTTCYTCATATCATTACARCTAGTCRTAGCGACAAAAGCATACAAATAATTGRAGGGAATTGTAGTGATCACTGGCGGTGTATATTTTTTGATGGCACCAAACTTCATGTGTATGACAGTTTACCTGACTGTACATACGATAAGTTGGTATCTAAAGAGAAAAATTATATACATCTTCGTTATTCGACAATAAGCTATGATATTATGTTTGAAAAAGTTCACACTCAACCTGACGGCACAAGTTGTGGAATTTATGCTGCAGCTTTTGCCACAACTGTAGCTTTAGGAGGCAATCTATGTAGTGAAAAATATTCCAAAAACGTAAAGATGATGAGACAACACTTTCTAAAAATTGTAGAAGGTAAAAAACTGCTACCTTTTCCAAGGTACTAATCATAATAAAAATCAGAAGCATCAATTCAGACCGTAATGTATTATTTGTAATAACTTTTAAAATCGGAGAGACGACAAAAGTTTGTGGTTGCGTTCTCACGAGAATGGGCGATGGAGGGGCCCATTCTATATTCTCATTATACAAAATTATATTATGACATAAATTTGAATGTTTTAGTTTTAATATACTCATAAAATGTACTGCAAATATATTTACCACAAATTATAAATATGTAAAAAGTACATTTTAAAAATTGTGTTTTTGTTATACATTTGGTCAAATGGAAAAAAGATTCGCACTATAAGTTCTTGCAGAAAGTTAAAAAGTGACAACGTTGCATATTTTCATACACATAATGAAGTCTCACACATAATTTTAACATGCTTTCAATTATGTGTGTATGTTTATGTATACATAATATGCATTAAATATACCTAATATTTCCGAAAATGCATAAAATTTCTGTATGTAATGCGTATATGTATATACATACAAATGTATGTATATGTGTAAATATATACACTAGAAGAATATGTGCGACGCAATGTCACAGAAAAATGTAAACTTATACATTTGTAATATACATAGACTATATTTTGTCTTTTTATAAGTAGCGAAAATATCACATGTGTGGAATACGTATATATATTGTATATATATATATATATATATATATATACAATATATATATATATTATATATATATATATATATATATATATATATATATATATATATATATATATATATATACAATATATATATATATTATATATATATATATATATAATAGCCTCAGGAAAGATACATGTATTGCCAAGCATGTGTTTATGTCCTGACTTAGAATATTGGGCATGCAAAAAGTGACATTATGTATATGTTATATTGCATTTGTATTTCTAATACATGCTTATGTCCTGAAAGTCTATTCTTGAATGTATATCGCATACAAAATTTTATAATATATTATAAGATTTTTGTATGCGATATTTTTCGAGAATAAGAGTGTGCTGTCGTACACAAAATAACAGCTGCATATGCAGAGCATGAGATCGTCTCTCTAGACTAAGGGCTATCGCACACAAAATGACATAACTTGCATATGCATAACATAAGACCGCTGAACCAATAAACGTCCAGCATAAAGTCGCCATATTGATTGGCTGTGCTTTATGCTGGACGTTCATTGGTTCAGCGGTGTTATGTTATGCATATGCAGCTTATGTCATTTTGTGTGCGATAGCCCTAATAATCATGTACATAAGCATAATTATGTACATAAGCACTTATGTCATTTTGGTTGTGTTTCACTTGACACTTACAACGCTTTCGAAATCATTTTATCTTTTTTTTATCCTTCATTTATCAAAAGAGCAAATTAATGTTCGCGAGCGTGTAAATACCAAGTGGAATGCATCTTTTGTGTCATAGTTCTAAGGGCTATTGCACACAAAATAACATAGCCGCGTATGGCTCCTGCATATTGGATATGGCAAGGCTTATCGGCAAGATACGACGTGATAGCCAATCAGTTTATGACTTTTCCATAAGAGCGAAATAATGATTGGCTATCGCGTCGCATCTTATCGCGCGGTAAATAAGACCGTCTAAATAGCTAAAGGCGATTGATTTATATGATCTTGATTTATATAATTGGTTTGTTGGTCTAGACAATCTCATGCTCTGCATATGTAGGCCTGCGTTTAGAAACATCACCTGTTTGGTTTACGCTAAAGTGTCAATCTATCTTTATCTATTCATTAGACGTAAACAAGGATAAAATGACACCCTAACGTATTCGGATGACGTTTCTGAACGCAGCCCAGCTATATCATCTTGTGTGCGATAGCCTCTGAGCTAATAGGTTTGTTCGCGTCGTAATGCCCCAACATGCTCCTACTTGCTCCAACACGTTCCATTCTATAATATACGTAACGTAATACTATAGATTGGAGCGTGTTGGAGCAAGTAGGAGCATGTTGCGACGCGAACAAACCTAATATGATAATGCAGGAAACGGAATTAAAAATGTCGATATTACCGACATTTTCCGTGTCATGAATTACCATATTGACTCTGGACATAAACATATATATTATGTTATAGAACTAAAACCTGTTTTATCGACCTCATACGAGTTCGATTTCCACTCCAGGATCCCCTTAAGAAGTAACAATAAAAGTAAAAACTACTTTTCAGAATCGGTAACTAATAACGGTAACAAGTTATTTTTTCAACTCAGTAACAAGTAACGGTAACGAGTTACTTTTAAAAAGTAACTTTCGCAACTCTGGTGACAATACAATTAATTAATGAACGAATCATTCAATATGGGTTAAAAAAATTTTGTTCCAGGGAAATGAATCAAAAAGCTCAAATTTTTTTGAAAAATAGGATTTACGTCCTGTAAAGTTGTTAGCAGAAATGTATTGATGCAAGTAGAGTCTATTTTGATTAATAAACAAACGTTACCTATAAAATATGAAATTTAATATTTTTCTTTACAAATCCGACATTTCATATGCATTAATAGAACCTAATAGAATATTATAAAACATGAAACAATTTAATTTAAATTTTTTGTTAATTTTAAACATGATGCTAATAATTTCTTGATTGAGATATTGTTATATTGTTTTATGAGTCATTTTATGAAAACTAAATTTTTTTGAACTGTTTCAATTTCAATGATGCAAGACTACATGAATAAAAATTTCGCTAAATGTACAAAAAAAATTGAAACAATTCAAATCGAAATGACATAGAACAGAAAGTAAAAATAGAATTTAAAGTAAAAAAGTGCAATAAAACGATGGCTCACTGTCCAGTAAAGAGATAAAAGTACTGTTATTACTAAGTTGTTCAAGGTATCTCTCGATCGGAGCACAGCATGGACATACAGGGAATGTGCGCCAGATACCGTCAACAAACTCAATTTATTTTAACACTGTATACATAGTTGGACTCAATTCAAGCTAGTTTTTCGCGAGTAAGTCACCTCTCCACTGCATATAATAACGAAAGATACGGTTGGTTCTTAAATCAATAACTTGTGCACCGGCAGACACGGCTGTTCTCGTTCGTCTCCTCTGAGAGTGTGTCTCATCTCCGGCTCACGCTTCCGTTCGCGCCCTCCCGTAACCCGAGAGAGACCAATTGCTGGGCTTCACCTGTCACAGTGCTGTCCCCGCGCGATAACGAGTCGCGTTACTGGTTCGGTTATTCGTATAGAGACGAGGAGCGAGCGCCCCGCCGGCGCGCGTATAATTATACTATACTCCCCAAACATACCGCTCCCCTCGTACCGATGGTACGAAACGAGTGGGGACTCGCTAAGCCTAAGGCATCACGCCACTGGAACTTAACGTAACAACACCAATAATTGATCATGCTTACAAATACAGAATACTTATTAACACTAAATTTACGTGGATCTAATAAACATGTGGGAATGGTTGTCGCCGCCCGCCATGGGAGCTCTACTGGGACATCTCCGGAGTGGCCTCGATAGGTAATTTACATAGGCGACTGATAGCACGTCGTTTTGTACTCGTTTTGTACTTTTTACGTCTATTACCCTTACGAGCCCCTAAGTGTCAGGATATAGCTTGATTATTCTTCCAAGCTCCCATTTCGTCGGCGGTAGCAAATCGTTCCGAACTAAAACTAAGTCATTGACCTTTAAGTTAGCCACCTTCTTACGCCACTTGTAACGCTGTTGTAGCGTGTGAAGATAGTCCCGCGACCAGATCCGCTAGAACTGCTCGTACATACGTTGTACGCGTTGCCAGCGACTGAGTCGCGATTCTTTTAAACTCAATACGGATTCCTCAGGTATTGCAAGCAACGGGGCATCTATTAAGAAATGAGCGGGAGTCAAGGATGAGAGATCGGAGAGGTCATCGGACATAAGAGCAATCGGTCTAGAGTTCAAACAGGATTCCGTTTGGGTTAATAAGGTAGTGAACTCTTCATTTGATAGCTTATAAGCACCGATTACGCGTCGTAGATGATGCTTAACGGACTTCACGCCCGCTTCCCACATACCTCCAAAGTGTGGAGCAGAGGGTGGTATAAATGTCCAGGTAATGCCATCGGAAGCCATATACGCTATGAGCTCAGAATCACGAGACAGAGCTCTAAACGCACGGTGTAACTCCCTTTCAGCCCTTTGGAAATTAGTACCATTATCGCTGAATAAAGATGAAGGAAGACCTCTACGAGAGGTGAATCGCCGAAACGCAGCCAAAAACCCATCACTAGTGTAATTGTTAGCCAGTTCTAAATGAATGGCCCTGGTTGTCAAACAAACGAATACAATCACATAGGCCTTGTGAGTTCGTTGGCCACGTCCTACAACTGGTAGGACATGAAAGAGACCGGCATAATCTACGCCGGTATGTTGGAACAGACGGGACGGATTGACTCGAACCTCGGACAGATTGCCCATGAGCTGGGAGACCGAAATAGCACGGTGACAAACACAAACAACACGTCTATGAATGTGACGCTTCACAAGGTTTCGAGCGTGTAGCAACCAATATTGTTGACGTTAAACTCCTAACGTCAACTGGGTCTCGCCATGTAGAGTTCGGTGGTGTACCTGCGCTACGATAAGGTCTGATATTCGATGTCGAGGTAAGATTATGGGATATTTCTCATCGTAAGACAAGGATGCTTGACAAAGGCATCCTCCCATGCGTAATATATTCTTAGAATTCAAAAACGGATTCAGATTTCTCAAAGGACTAGACTTAGACGGTCCATCACCCCGTCGTATGGCTTGAATCTCACCCGGAAAGTTAAATCCCTGCACATTTGCAATCCAGAAGTTCCGAGCTCGTTTAATAGCGCCACTCAATTCAGTAACTGTATCCAATCGAACATTATCTGTTTGTTCCAGACGTCGTCTAATCTTATAAAAGAACAATAGGCAATAGGCCGTAACTCGCAAAAGCCTAGGCCAGCTAGAAATTTTGTCGGGTAAATCCCATTCTATCGCGGATCGTTGAGTCAAGCGAACGGGAATTGTACGTCGCTCCATATTCCCCTCAGATCGAAAGGAAGAGGGCTGTTCGGGCTAGAGAGTTGAGAGTGATCGGAGCCATTGAGGCCCATTCTATCACAGAGTGTGCGTTTTTAATTCCTGGGTGCCAATGCCACGGGACGCGCAGTCCGCAGGGTTGTCTTGAGACCTGACAAATAACCACTTAGCTTGTAGTAAACTCGTCTGAATTTTCGATACCCTATTGGAGATAAAAGTCTTCCAAGTTCTTGGATGCTGTCTAATCCAAGCAAGCGTTATCATAGAATCCGACCAGCAGTATACCGGTGCTGAACTTAAGTTTACGGCAGTCATTACATACTTGAGTGTACGTGCTAGCAAGATTGCTGCACATAGTTCCAATTTGGGAACACTGACAGTTTTAAGAGGTGCTACCGTAGATTTACAAGTCAATAATGTCGCACCAAATTGATCTAAGGAATGGATTGTACGAATGTATACAACCGCCGCATATGCACAGATAGAGGCATCTGCAAACCCATGCAATTCGAGACCGAAGTCGGAGTCACTTTGTCCCACTGTGGGATCGTAATATCCTTAAGGTCTGTTAGACTATGAGAATACTCATGCCATTTCTCCACCAGATCAGTCGAGACTATTCCAGTCCTGTTTACGCAGCCAAAGTTCCTGCATGAAGATCTTGGCAACAATCACCACAGGAGCAATCCACTCCAATGGATCAAAAAATCGTGAAATAGCGGATAGCACGTTACGCTTGGAAATCATCTGGAACTCCGGAATGTAAATTTTGAATTGAAACCGATCTAAGGTGGGATTCCACGTAATTCCTAGAACCTTTAAAGAGGAATCCTCTGCAAACTCTATATTATGGGCTTCCAGTCCATCAGATAATGGGATTTCAGTCAAAAGTTCGTCATAGTTGAACGCCCATTTACGAAGGTGAAAACTTCCCTTCTGTAACAAAGTATTTAGCTGTTGACGAATGGCTTGTATTGTGGACTCATCATCTGCCCCAAACAGTACGTTGTTTACGTAAATAGAACTGTCAAGTACCGACGCGGCCAAAGGAAAAGCAGATCCCTCGTCTATGCATAATTGTCGTAAGACGCGCATGGCTAAATAAGGCGCCGATGCTGTACCGTACGTGACGGTAAGTAGACGATAATGAACGACCGGTTCACCCGATTTAGGACGCCACAAAATCCTTTGAAAGTCAGCATCGCTCGGATGAACCATTATCTATCTGAACATCTTAGCAATGTCAGCAATGAAAACTAAACGATGCGTTCGCCAACGCATAATAATAGAAATAAGATCTGCCTGTAACTTGGAACTATTAACAGCAGATCATTTAATGAGAATCCGTTGTCCATGGGGTTCGAAGCGTTGAACAACCCGTGCTGGAGAAGTACTGTTACTCTCCTTCATGATTGGATGATGAGGCAGGTATACGGAACTGGTATTAATAACTTCGTTTAATGGCACACGGGCCATGTAACCCATCTGTTGATATTCAAGTAGAAAGCTACGATATTTTTCAGACAAATCGCTATCGCAAGCTAAACGTCGCTCTAATCTGTCAAGAGCCCCAGAAGCGGCGTGAAAGGAGCGACCGACTTTAGCTAAGTAATCGGTCCGAAAAGGTAAGCGAACAAGATACCGCCCACTAGGTAAGCGTGAGTGAATAGATGCGAAATGCGCTTCGCACGCTAATTCTTCTTCAGTAAGAAGAGTAGGAACGGTAACTTCCTCTATCTCTCAAAACTGTTTCAACAATATGTCGATGCTGGTAGAAATAGAACAATGTAAGGAAGACAAGGAACGGGGAGTGCTTAACGAGTCACCGTGGAACGGCCCGAAGACGATCCATCCAAATATGGTACGTTGTGCAATGGGATTAGAGCTCTGTCCTTGGCGTAATCCGTCCAATATAATGGAGCCATAATTGTCATCTCCTATCAATAAGTCGATCTGCTCATCGCCAAATAAATCGGGATCCGCGAACTGCAGATTCTGTAAATGAGGATACGCAAGCAAATCAAGAGTTCGCGCTGGCGCATAGGAAGTTAAGGTGGGAAGGATGAATGCGGTCACGGTAACTGTAATACTCGATTTTATACATGAACTCAAATGGAGTTTAACTGCATGATTAGAGACTCCAGTCGGTTGATCACCTAAACCGTGACAAATACCTTACTGCGTTTTACCTTTAAGGATTGAACGGCTCTCTCAGTTATGAATGTAGCCTCAAAGCCTGTATCAATCATAGCTCGAATATTTAAACAACGACCATGATTAGCGCGTATCAAGACGCGAGCAGTGACGAGTAATACGGTGTCCGTGACCGGTCGCGGGGAGTAAGGAACTGTTATCTTTGCCGTAAGGGTGACCTTAGAGGACGCGTCACTTACTGAATTTACACTAGGTGCAATTTTTATGATAGAGGTCTCTTCCGTAGGTCGCCCCCCCCCTCCCCGCTAGTATCATCTTCATGCAACAGCGTGTGGTGTTTGCGCTGGCAACGTACACAACGTCCTCGTGATTTACAATCGCGTGGGTAATATCCTTTGTTCAAACAATTGTAGCAGCAACGATGTTGTCTCACGATATTCTTTCTCTGCTCTGTGGATAGTGACTTAAATTGAGCACATTGATATAAAAGATGCGACTCCGCACAGTATAAGCATTTAATATTTGAAATTGCGGAGGTCAGTGACTTGGTGGTTGTCGATCGGTTTATTTTGTGGTTATTAGTCGAAACGCGAGCATCCCCCGCCGCGCCCAGCGCCAGCATTCGGCCTACTAGAAATGTGCTTATATCGTTAAATGAAGCTGGCTCTCGTTTATTGCCCAAGCTAATTTCCCATTCAGTTCGGGTGTGTAAATCCAGTTTCTTGGACAGGATAGCAACCACAAAGTCATCGACGCAACCTCGTCCCAAACTACGTAACGCAAGAACTGCATCGTTAACCATATCATGAACGCGTTTTAATTCGGAGACGGTATCCGCCTTCATTGGAGCGGCATCTAAGATATTATTGAGATAAGACGATACAATTGCGCGGGTGTTCTCATAACGCTCCCTCACGGCTTCCCATGCCAGCTCATAGTTCGCGTCAGTGACAGTGATATTTTTAATAACTACGCGAGCGTCGTCCGTTAGACTTGTTTTTAAATAGTGCAAGCGTTGCACGTTTGTAAGACACTCATTGTTTATCACTAGCGACTCGAAAATATCCCGAAAACTTACCCATTCAGTGTATTGACTGGAAAATTTGGGAAGATCGATGCGCGGCAACGGTATTGAGACTGAAGGGCCAGATGCTAAATCTAAACTACTACTCGCGGTCACGTGAGCTGTAGGTTTTGTCAGTCTTTCTAATATCTCGCTCAGATAATCCGACGCCCGGTAGTAGTCCTCCGTCGTCTGCTGAAATTGCTCCTCAGCGAAATATGGAATGGCCTCCCGATTCGCGGGCTTGACCACTTGAGATCCGCATGGAGCTTTTGACCATGAGTCCACAGCTTCTCTAAAATAGACATCCGGTTCTGCGTGACTGAGGTAGTGAAATTGCCTTGTCCCAATTTTTTGAAGTTGTCGACCGTCCTTGAAATCTGGTAGATAACGTCTTCTTGCTCCGCTAACATCCGCTCCATAATGCTTGCGGAATTACGAGCCCGAAAACGTATTCAGCACGCGAACACGTGCAAGATTTGGCCTTGAAATTCCTAAGGCAAGCGCGTAGGCACGCTGACCGATATCGTTGTTCATGTGAGCAGCACGCAGCGCCGGCCCGTGCTCCTATTTGGAAGATCACGTGATAGACAGCGCGACAGATCACGCCCGTTCAATCCGGGTATGCCCAAAATAAGATGCAAGTCACAATATGCCTGCCATGTACGGGTAACACTTGCAAAACAATAAATGTCAATACACCGTAATTACATTCACAAGGCACCTGTGAAAGAAACGATTGCCATTCACATGCGATATCCGCCGGCCACGTGATCACTCCCTTCACTATATGGATAACTGGCCAATATGCACTGCAAGGCCATCCACAGGTCCACCGTATGTTCGGCTCTCGATCCGGTTCGAAGGACCAAACTTTTCTGTGTTATTGCTAGGTTGTTCAAGGTATCTCTCGATCACCGCAGCACAGCATGGACATACAGGGAATCGCAGTGCGCCAGATACCGTCAACAAGCTCAATTTATTTTAACACCATATACATAGTTGGACTCAGTTCAAGCTAGTTTTTCACGCGAGTAAGTCACCTCTCCACTGCATATAATAACGAAAAATACGGTTAGTTCTTAAATCAATAACTTGTGCACCGGCAGACACGGCCGTTCTCGTTCGTCTCCTCTGAGAGTGTGTCTCATCTCCGGCTCACGCTTCCGTTCGCGCCCTCCCGTAACCCGAGAGAGACCTATTGCTGGGCTTTACCTGTCAGGTGCTGTCCCCGCGCGATAACGAGTCGCATTAGTGGTTCGGTTATTCGTATAGAGACGAGGAGCGAGCGCCCCGCCGGCGCGCGTAAAATTATACTGTACTCCTAAAACAAGTACAATTATTAAATGATCAAGTTTTTCGAGAAATAAATTAACCACGGTAAATAAATAACATTCAGTTAGTGTAAAAAATAATAAATACTAGAAATAGAAATAATAAATAGGAAATAAAACTTGGTCAAGGGTAAATAAAATTAGAATTGTAAAATGAGTTATAAACATAAATAAGTTAACAACACATTGATACTGACTAAAAGTCACAAAAATGATGCAAAAATTAAAATTTACTAATAAGCAGAAAGTAAGCATCATGGAGATACTTCAATAACTGTTTGCAAGATGAAGCTATTTGTTTTTCAATAAATAGCATTTCGGATATTAATTCCTTGCCAAAAGGGATCCAAGGTTTTTCATCTAGGTTATCCACAAAGTTTCAGTGAAAATCATAATATAGTTGTAGCCTGTATTCAGTTATGACAAAAGCAGACAAATTTCTACGGATATGATAACAATGTTCTGTAATTCTAGTTTTTAATCGTCTGCACAACGTAAGATACATTACATTTTTTTACATTTAATTCTAGATCACGTTATTTTTAGAATAACGGAAGCGGATCTTGAAATTATGTCGTTATTTCCTAACTGCCTGAATCTTTTCTTATATGTTATCAAAATTTGAAGTTTATAACTGCAGTGCGTAAGATATGGCAAAGCTAAAAGAAAGAAGAAATATCATGCATACCGCAACAGACTATATCAATATATTATTTGACAAAAAATACTGCAACGATCATAAGATCACATTCAGTATGATCGTTTTCAACATGATGAACTGAAATAATAATCGGGGTGATGGTCATTCGGGACGGTGGTCAATCAAAACGTGGTCAATATCAATGTGGTCAATCGCAACGTGGTCAATCGCAACGTGGTCAATCGCAACGTGGTCAATCGCAACGTGGTCAATCGCAACGTGGTCAATCGCAACGTGGTCAATCGCAACGTGGTCAATCGCAACGTGGTCAATCGCAACGTGGTCAATCAGGACTGTGGTCAATATTAACGTTGTCAAACGGGACGCTCCCTTGAGTGGATAATTGGGTGGGTGGGTGCGTCCGTCCATCCGTCCGTCCGTCCGTCCGTCCGCCCGCGCGTGGGAGCATGGGCACGTGGACGTGTGGGCGCGTCCGTCTGTCCATCCGTCCGTCCATTCGTCCGCGCGTGGGAGCGTGGGCGCGTCCGTCCATCCGTCCATGCGTTGGAGCGTGGGCGCATGGGCGCGAGGCCGCGGAGGCGCGACCGTCCGTCCATTCGTCCGTCCGTTCGTCCGCGCATGGGAGCGTGGGCGCGTTCGTCCGTCCGTCCGTCCGCGAATGGGAGCGTGGACGCGTGAGCGCTTGGGCGCGTGGGCGTAAGGATGCGTCCGTCCGTCCATCCGTTCGTCCGCACGTGGGAGCGTGGGTACATGGGCGCGTGGGCACGTCCGTCCGTCCATCCGTCCGCGCATGGCATCGTGGGAGCGTGGGCGCGTGGGCGGGTGGGGGCGTCCGTCCGTCCATCCGTCCGCGCCTGGGAGCGTGGGCGCGTGGACGTGTGAGCGCTTGGGCGCGTGGGCACAAGGATCCGTCCGTCCGTCTGCACGTGGGAGTGTGGGTGCGCGGACGCGTGGACGCGTCCGTCCGTCCCTCCGCGCGTGGGAGCGTGTGCGCGTCCGTCCATCCGTCCATCCGTCCATCCTTCCGCGCCTGGGAGCGTGGACGTGTGAGCGCTTGGGCGCGTGGGCACAAGGATGCGTCCGTCCGTCCATCCGTCCGTCCGCACGTGGGAGTGTGGGTGCGAGAGCGCGTCCGTCCGTCCGCGCGTGGAAGCGTGGAAGCGTGGGCGCGTCCGTTCGTCTATCCGTCCGTCCGCGCGTGGGAGCGTGGGCGCGTCCGTCTGTCCATCCGTTCTTTCGCGCATGGGTGCGTGGGTGCGTGGGCGCGTGGAAGCGTGGCAGCGTAGGCGCCTAGGCACGTAAACGCGTGATCGCGTCCGTCCGTCAGCGCGTGGTAGCGTGGAAGCGTGGGCGCATGGGCGCGTGGACGCGTCCGTCCATCCATTCGTCCGTCCGTCCGCGTGTGGGAGCGTGGGCGCGTCCATCCGTCCGTCCGTCCGTCCGCGCATGGGAGCGTGGGAGCGTGATCGTGTAGATGCGTGGGTGCGTGGACGCGTGGGAGCGTGGGAGCGTAGGCGCATGGGCGCGTAGACGCGAGGGTGTATGCGTGTGTGTAATCTCCTCTACGCGCGACCCGAAATTGACAGAGGCTTGAGCTCGATCGCTAGCGCCTCTCGTGACGAAAATGGCAACCATACAAAGTCGACGACGACAACGTTAATGACGTTTCTTAATGTAGAATTACTTAAAATCTGACTTTGCATCGCAATATCTGCGCTCGTAGTGCATGCAGAGAAAAAATAAAAACACTTTTATTATATAAGTCATACCCAAGCTATCGATTGAGCCTATTTAGAATTTGATCGGTTCAGTCGTTTTTAGATACAAAAATCTCAAGTGCTCGCATCTCACCGGTTCGCGTAAAGATACACGGTAGTTTCTCGGGCGACGTATATCTCTCGATATATTTGAATATCGCTCGATATACTTGACACCCGAGACACTACCGTGTCTCCTGATAAATATTTCTATATATAGTATTACTAATGTTTTTAATTAATTTTTTTATATATTATAGGAAACGTTGTCAACAAGATGATTCTTGTGGAGAACATCATTAACAATAGAAATCGTGCACGTTTAGTGCAAATATTTATATAAGAATAATGTTTAGTAGAGATATTTTATATAAAAGCAACGAATATGTCATATAAGAGATCCAAAAAATAAATTTTTGAAAAAAATTATTTTTTAAAAATTGTATTCATGTAATTAAATGAAGATGTTTTTGCGATAAAACTTTATATACATACATTATATACATGTAGGAGAATAAATATATAAATTTACAAAATTTTAGTTGTTGCTTAAAAGCGATTCAAGGGGAAGGAACCATATCTCACATGTAGACCGCCTTTTTGCTTTTCTCGATATATCTTGAAAGTTAGTCAAGATATAAAAAAATGTCTCATACAAAAGTTTTATGGTGAAATTACCTTTGTTGAACAATACAAATAAAATTTAAAAAAAATTTTTTTTTCAAAAAATTAAAAAAGAATTTATTTAAAAAATTATTTTTTTAAACTTTTATTTATGCGATTAATTAGAGGTGTTTGTATCATAAAATTTTTGTATGAAACATTTTTTGATATCTCGAATAATTTTCAAGATATATCGTCAAATACAATAAACTCCTCTTCACATAAGGGATAGTTTCACCCCTTAGAACCGTTTTTGGGCCGCAACGGATAATTTCTAAATTCATCTATTTACTCCCCCTACATGTGTGTAAGGTTTCATCAAAATCAGAATTTTCGAGTTCGCGAGGTTCCCTTATAAATGAATAATACTGTAGAAATAATATGTATTACTGAATAAAGTTCATACAACTAAAAGGATCAAAGAGTTATGCATTGAAGCGAGACATAAAATAACTTAAAATCAACAGGTTATGGGCCCAGATACGGTAAGAAAGAGAGGATTGCTGTGATATATTCAGATAGAGAACCAAACCTTGAGGTTAGGCAAACGGACTCTAAGGAATCGGATTAACACAATGACTCAAAATGTGAAATATAGTCACTACAATGTAGATCCGTTAAATGGGAAACAATTATGAAGCATGGAAGTTTAGAATAGAAACGATATTGATCGAACAAAATGTAGAGGACATGATACGGAGGAGTATAAAGCCGAGGAATACACAGATGCTAATAGCAGAGAGGAAGCGAAAAAGAGAGATAATAAGTGCAAGTCCATAATTGTACAATGCATCGAGGATATGCAAATAGACATCATTCGGAACAAGGAAACAGCATACGCTATGTGGAAAAGTCTAAAAAATATTTATCAGAAGAAAGGGTTATCTGGACAATTGTTTCTCAGAAGAAAGCTATTATCAATGAAAATGGAAGAAAATGAGAAGTTAGAGGATTTTATTTTGAAGTTTGATCATGTTCTGTGCCAATTAAAAACATCAGTTGCTGAGATAGAAGAGAAGGACACGATATGTACACTACTTTTAGCATTACCAAARCAGTATGAAACAGTGGTAACGGTTCTARAGAATTTACCAAYTGAAAATCTAARTTTARACTTCGTAAAAGCAAAACTGAGAACAGAAGCTGAGAAGAAAAAAGAGATTAGTGGAAGTCAAGCAACTGCATTTATATCACATAAACCACAGGCATGTTACAATTGTGGTGAATATGAACACTTCAAGAAAAATTGCAAGAAACTAGACCAAAGTCAAACAAACCGGAAAAGCTATGGTGAAAATCGAGGCGGCAAATTTCACAGAGGTAGAATGAATCGAGGAGGAGTAAATGTCAAATCAAGATGGTATATATCGAGGAAATAAAAATCAGCAGAAATCAAAGAGGTGGAAATTTCAGAGCTTGACCTAGATACAAAGGAGATGAAGATTATCAGTCATATCCAAAGCAAAATCAAAACGAAGATACAAAGAAAGGAAACTACGTCGAAGCTGACAATGCCAATAATGACAGCATCTGTTTCATGAGCGATAGAGATAAGTCTGTTCAAAATATAGGAAATGATATTATTGTTTTTTTCATTGATTCAGGGTGTACTGATCATAAACGAGAAAAGTTATTTTAGTGATGATGTTGAAAAACCCGATTAAAATAGCAATCACGAAGATGAAACTTACTTAGAAGTAATAGGTATAAGAAACATTAATGTTCTTAATTATATAAACAGAAAAATGGTTAAATGTACTATTAAAAATGTATTATACGTTTCAAATTTGAGAAGAAATTTATTATCTGTTAAGAAATTGAAAATGCATGACATAAAATTAGTAATCGAAAAGGGAAAAGTACAATTATTCAATGGTAAAGATATAATTGGGATAGAAGTTAGAAATAATCTATACGAAATATCTTTTAAAGTCGTACGAAATGAATGTTTAAATATCGAAGCAGAAAATGAGGAGACAAGATTATGGCACAAAAGACCCTGGTCACCCTCATGTGTCTAAAGAAATTAATAAGTTGTAAAATAGTTGAAGGCATTAAGAATTTGACCTTAAGTAAAGTTGAATTTTGCGAATCATGCATAAATGGAAAATTGACAAGATTGTCTTTTAAAACAAGGAAAAGAAGTAATAATTTGTTAGAGATAGTTTATTCAGACATTTGTGGACCAATAACTTCAGTGTCATATGACAACAGTAGATACTTCGTAACTTTCATAGATGATTACTCGAATTTTGTATGTATTTATACAATTAAGAAAAAAAGCGAAGTTTTTAACTGTTACAAAGAACTCACAGATGGTACAAATAAATTTAATAAGAAAATATCTACTTTAAGATGCGATAACGGTAAAGAGTATTGTTTTAGAGAACATAAGTAGCATAGTAAGGCGGGTTCTAACTCGGGAGCTCCGAGGGGAATGCGGGGCAGGGGGGGTTCTCCGGGGCGAGGGGCATGACGTCACGAGGGAGGGGGGACTCCGGGCATTGCCCTACAAGGAAGAGGGACTCCGGCGTCACAAGGCCCTTTTGTGTGACTAAGATAATTTTTATTACTTTGTCCCTTTTAAGATAAAGATCTTTGCCGAACGATATGCTTTTTATCGCCACAATTTTTTCA
>JANQDE010000883.1:2888-30482 GCA_037157785.1 Cephalotes varians
CACGCTGGCCTTACAATGCGTTACCCCTTAATAGATGTTGGTTATTGCGATAAATATTACCATATGCCTGTAATATTTTTCGCAATAAGTTCTTTACAGTTTTTAAAAATGCTTATTAACATCTTGCATTAATTTGACGATCAAATTCATTTGTGACTTTATTTCTATTCTAGTTTAGAACTACGTTATATGACCGGCAGTGTTCGGCGCGTAGTTTGAATATACTAGATTGTAATTTAATTTAAATAAAAATAGAATTATTATTGAGCACTGACACCTAGCTTTGACCGTATTTGGCCGTTTTTAAATTACTATGACTACTATTTGGATTAGAATAGCAGTATTTCCTCCAAGCGATGCGTAAACTAATCACGTTTTTTACCTTTTTTTAAAAAGATAATTTTTTTAAGAAGGTTTTGTGAAATACTAAATACTCGATGGTACTGATACTTGTATTTGGACGTTTTCTCCGTTTTCGTCTTCTCCAAGATACATTCCAGGTCGGCGTATACGACATATGGAACTCGTTCTTTCCTATTGTAATTGTTGAAACTCATTTTTTATTCTCGCTCGGTAATCTGATCACGCAATCATTTATCACTCCACAGTCTACAGCGTGGGCCTCCAACTTTTCATTTGAGCTGAAGTATTGCAAACGTCTACAAAATCTAAATTATTTTTGTATTAATTAAGAAAAAATGGAAAAAAAAGTTTTATTCAATGTATATGTACCGGTCGCGAAAGTACTTTTTGTGCTCTTTTTTATTGTTAGGAGCTCACAAGGCGGAATAGATTTTTTATCCACGCGAAATGTCCCACGTCGTTCTGCACATATAGCAAATTAACATGCTTGTCCATTTCTCAATCGGCAAGCCGAATCGGAAGGATTGAGAGTTCCTTTTTTTCTCGATATAGTACACATTGATGAAAATGTTGTTTGATTTTAAAATTTTTTAATTTGATTTGACGTCATCGGAAACTCAATGTCTTTGAGATTTAGCACTGTTGTGTAACAGAGGTACGAAGATTCACGTTCTGGTTTTTTTCAGCCGGACACAGAGCGGCTATCACTGACCACGCAAAACACGCATTGTCTCTTGATCATACGTTGACTATCGCTCTCTTCATCATAATTTCCCGCGATAATTCGATGTAACATTCCGCATGCAAAGGATTGTACTTGTTTACATTAATTGTTAAATTGAGTATATGCGATAACGTCCACTCACTATCGCGTTGCTGAAATTTTTCCAGCGATGTTAACATAAGCTCAACAACGGGCAACTCATACCACTCACGCAGATCGGATGTTCGAAAGAGTTCATAGTTTTTCGTGCTGACACTCTTGTATGCACGTTTGTCACGTTTCGTTACAAATTCACCATTGAATACAGTGTTTGTCTTAATATTAATATGTTTCTGCAGCACATCTCGCATACGATCGAGTACAATTTCACTCGCATCTTCGAGAAACTGAGGAAGTTCGATGTGCTTGGAGTTTATTACAGCATCAGTCAGTATATGACTTTCAAAAGCCGTATCTCGCACCATCTGAGTCCAGCGTTGTATCCTGCATTCACATGCACGAAATGATCGCGCACTGAATCTTTCACTTTCGAGTCGCGCGATACGTGCGATTAATAATTGTCTCTTGATAATAGCAGGCGTTTAATTCGACTACGTTCGTCTAGTGATTTGATGATATCGTCGCAACACTGTTCGTACGCGATATATTCTTTTCGCATATTTATTCGGACTGCTTGCTCCACCAAATTATGTTCCATTTGCTCCATATTTGTTCTCCTTTTTTTCCACAATCATATAAAATATTTTGTTTATTTCTATTACACATATACTCTAATGTACCAACTTGAACTTCCAACCCCTAACTGACAGAGTGTATCTCAGTCTTTCATTTACATACTATTGGTATAAGAAAGCATAGGAACAGACATTGATGCATTATGCTTTGACAGAGCACTTAAAATTTTCCAGAAAAGAAAAAAATCTGCTCACTCGATAAGATATGGTGTAACCTAAACATTCTGATTACCAGAGTTATATGATTTATAGTCTTGATTTATAGGCTTGATGACGCTTACACTAATTTAGATATGCATATCTATACAAATTCCACATTTTTTAAAAACATAGGAAATAGATAAATGCTATATAGTGCATTATCTTTGTAACAGAAAACGCATTTTTTTCTAAAATATGTAGATAAAATGCCAAAATCTCAAACATTCAGAGCTATCAAAAATGGGATCTTTTTTCACATGTCATTACGTGATTTACGATGATATCTACGGAAACTAACTCACATATGTAAAGATAAGTAAAAATTCCATGTGATACGCTCTTGAAAAACTGTAGGAGTACACAATAAAAAGAGCCTTAGCAACAGAAACGCATGAGTTCTGCGAAAAAGAAAAGCATGGAAACGCATCATTGTTCGTCGATGGTAAATTTATTTCGCGGCAGAGAACTTGGATTTCAAAACGCGATCATTGGCAATGCGAGATGGTGTACCAAGCATAAGACATGGCAAGTGTATTATAATTTCATTGTTTGTGATAAACATTTTGACAATTGTGTATATTCATACTTTGATACATGCTATTGTATGATTCGTGATATTAATGATTGATATTCATTGATATTCGTGATATTATACCCTCTCTGGATAGAGGGGATATAATACATATATACTCAACGTTGTTTAAGAATATAATGATATCTATATTGAATTGTGTAGAATGGGAATTTGACTATCGATGCGAAAAAAATAATTTCCACATTGAGCATGCCGCTGGAAAATACGGAATGGAAAGCAATAATAAATATGAAATGGAGAGCTCTAATTAAAAAGACTTATGACGATATTATTGATTTGGTTGGTTCACTGATGCATGGCTCTTATTAAAGCAAAACTACCGAAGATATGTGGAGAGGAATAGGGGTGTTTAAAAGAGAACTACAGCACAATTACGTCAGTCGCTCAATGGAAGGTGAACCGATTCTACTACCTAGAGCTGGCGTATACTATAGTGAATATATACGAAGGTATAAATTATTACGTTCTGATTCAACATAATGAAGCATACGAATAAGTTTCAGTTGCATAAATTTTTTTTACTTTTTTTTTAATACGTTATAGCTTCTTCTACAAGTGACTTATATGTATTTTTACAGTACATCTTCTCATAATTCAGCTTCGAAAATCCCCCGTTATATAACTCGTATCTTGGGAAGGAATTTAGCTTGTCTAGAGATGGGAAGAGAGTTCCAGAAGGAGGGAGTGACGCATTGAAAGGATTGTTGGAAAGTGGAAATTCTGCGGGAGGGAATAACGAGATTAAGAGACGCGCGAAGCGCCACGCGATCGGGAAGGACAGAAGCTGCTAGCGAGATAGGAAGGAGTGCCTGATTTGAGAATGAAGAAGACCAGACAGCACGTGAAATAAGCTCTCCTGTCAGCGGACAGTCGAGTATATCATAGAATCGCGAAATATGCTCATCCTTATGTAGGTTAAAAAATGAAGCGTACACAAGCATTAATGAGCCGTTTTAATTTTATTTTATGCTGGTCGGACAGGTCAGAGAAAACAGCGGAGCAATAGTCGAAGAGAGGGAAGATGAGAGAAGACACGAGACGAGTGCGAAGCGCGGTTAACAAGTAATTTTTACGATATTTTAACCATCAGAAAACGCCATTTACGCGATTTGAAATGCTTGCTCCGCCCAGTTAAGAGTGCTGGAGATGATGATGCCAAGGTCGGTGATTTCAATGGGGGTCCCGTTCAGGTGAAGAGAGAGAGAGAGAGAGAGAGAGAGAGAGAGAGAGAGAGAGAGAGAGAGAGACAGAGCTATGGAGAAAGAACGCGCACGAAAGGAATTATTTAAAAAATATAATTAATTATATTAGTTGTATTATATTAGTATGTAATTATATATATATATATAATATAAAAATTATATTAATTACATTAATTATATTAATTAATTAAAATATTTATTAAATGAAAGAGGAGAATGCCTTGATTCCCTCTTCCCGCGTGACGTCATACTCCCCATGATGTCAGTCCCCCGTGACATCATCCCCTGCACCGCAGGACCCCCCCGCTCCGCACCCTTCTTGGAGTTCCTGGGTTAGAACTACGGCCTAGCCTATCTACTGCGACGCTATATGTGTTGATTAAATTCGTCGCAAGACATTATCGTGTCTCTTGATTTTGTGATACTATTATTTCTTAAGGAGATTTAAAGTTACTACCTAGAATAAGAAAACCCACGAATGGGAATACAAAAATACGTAACATTTGAGTTTTTTTAAGAGTTGTTCTCTTTCTAATTGACACATTTTAAGATTTCAAACGTTTTTTTTTTTTAAATACATATTATTAAATAACGCAATTTTGTAGTATTATTTTTTTAAGAAAAATTAAAATTATTACCACTTGGAGGAACATAGTTTGGTACAACAGTATTTTTTTCGAGGAATGCATTCAATTGGTGCCTTTTTTCTCTTTCTTTTAAAAAGTAATTTTATAATGTTCTATAATTCGCACTCCCGTATTACTTGCTCGCACATATACACATTCAGTCATTATTTTTACTCCCATGGCATTTTTCCTTAAATTATTTTCATTGTTTCCCTTATTCAGTCAAAATTATTCATATTTTTACTATCTTATTATATTTCAAAGTCTAGCAGTGCCAAGTTTTTTACAGGAATAATTTTTTTACTTTAAACTTTTTTACTTAATTAAATTTTTTCATTTTGTATTTACCTTTTAAATTGTTTGTGATTAAATCTTTCATTTCATTGAAATATATAAAGGAATGCAATTTTATGAATTAATAATTTTTTGAAGGAGAATTAAGAAAAAGTATTACTACTTGAATGTTGGATTAGAAAGACTCTTGAATAAATGCAAAAATACCTATTACTTTGATTTTATTTTAAAAGTAGTTGTGTAACAGTTATAATTTTCGGGGAAATATCATTATAACTTAGTGCCAGTTTTATATATATATATATATATATATATATATATATAAAATCACAAATTTGCATTATTTTACTCAACCCAAGTTACCCGAGTGATATTTATTTGTGTGAAAAATTTGGTCTCATATACATATATATGAGATCAAATTTTTCACACAAATAAATATCATTTGGGTTGAGTAAAATAATACAAATTTGTGATTTTTTAAACGTATCACTTAGTTAATTTATACATTTTAAAACGTGAAAAATAATACAATATAAATAATTATATTAATATACAAATATATAAATCAATATAAATAATTATTGATTTGTGTAAAATGAAAATTTGAAATTAAAATTCTGTTGAAGATTATTTAAAAAAGTTATACTTATTAAAAAGCACAATATCTTGTTATCTATTTATTATATATTGATGCGTTGTATTTGTAATTTGATTCAACGCGCATTAATTGCTAATATTAAGTAAACTGACCTACAAACATTTGCACGATTAAATACCCATACAGCATACTAATGTTGAATCAATATCTCAAAAGTTGAATTACAATATTGCGAATGTTTCATCAACATCACAAAATATAGATTCAACATTGAAAAAACATTACAGAAACGTTCAATGTCCGTTGAATCTATATTTTACAAACGTTGCAATTCAACATTTATTCAACGTATAAGCAATGTAAGTTTTATATACATTATGTACATTTTATATTTAAAAAAAAATTAAATAAAATATATGTGAAATATTAAATATAATATGTGAAATTATTTTTTAAATTGTTGAAAGAAATCTAAATTTAAAAAGTAATATTGATTTTTATTATTTAAAATTGATTCTTCTGTTTTCCTAAAATGTGTAAAATACTGTTTATATATTTAAGTAGTTTATATGTTTAGATTTTTAAATTACTTTTTACACAAAATTAAAGAAAATGTCTTAAAATACATTTTATTTACTTTTATCTTGGAACTTTTAGGTCATTTTCAAGGAATCATTTCATTATAATACGAATGAAGTATCTTACAATGATGCGCCTTTTATCCTATTCTATGTAATTTTTTAAATATGAGAAAGTAAAGGCGGTGTCGCGTATTGCTCTCAGGTGAGCTATTTTAGTGAAGAGTTTATTTCAAAAAATAATAATTTGCTCAATGTTATTTCAGTTGCGAATAATTTTTAAAAATATTAACAATCAATATAGAAAACTTTATGCATTTCAACTTAGATTCCACGTTGAAAAAGCATTCACACTTCAACATTCAATGTCTTGCAATGTGTTGCAATGTCTTTGCGACGTTTTTTCACGTTCTGTGCTATATGGGATATTTATTGAAAAAGTTAATTTTAAATTTGTCAAATAATTATTAAAAAATCAAAACTGAAGAATAGAATTAGATATTTTTCGAGAAGGGAGGAGAAATACATATATAGAGAGGTTAGAATGGCAATAATATTTTATTGTGCAGTCTGGCACGTGAAGACAATAACGTATAATTGCTGAGTCTCATAGAATCACTGATATGTACATATAATACGTATCAGTGCATAGAATAGAAAAAAATATGGCTTAAGCGCCATTGCGCACTATGTTGCCGGGCAAATATATTTGCAAAGGGAGGAAACATGAGCGTGATTTGTGAGTCGTAAATATCTATCTTTCTCTCTCTCTCTTTCCCTCCTTTTTGTCTCTCTCTTTTCCTTTCTCTCTCTTTCTCCTTTTAAAAGTGATAACTCTTATATTCGTAGGCATCTACGGGCAAAGAGTTCACCAAACCGAGCGACTCATCGTCATGCAAAGAAGCTGGATGGCTTGCCGCTGCAGTCGCAGCCGCGGTATTAGCCGCATGCGCGGCCGCAGCTGCGGCGTTGCTCTGTGCAGCTTGAGCGGCGTTGGCGGCTTTTTGCGCTGCTGCCTGCGTTGTTTCGAAATCCAAGCGTGCTGCCGCGAGTTGCTCGGCGATCGCTTCAGCACGTGCTTTAGCTTGACCCACCATTGTCGTTTGCGCCGCCAGCTCAGCTGCAGCCTCGGCTGCCGCTTGCGCAGCATGTTCGGCAGTTGCCTGCGCCGCGTTCAACGCCGTAGTGATTACTTGCACTTGGTGCATCGCTTGTTGCGCTGCGTTTTTTGCTGCTGCGGCCGCCCGTTGAGCTTGTTGCAATTGTTGCTTTTCACCGTCTACCGCGACATGCGCGTCCCTCGACTGTTGTTCTAGACCCATCACAATAATCTGCTTGCCGGCCAAAGCTGCAGCGGCTGTCGCCGCGGATTGTGCCGCCGCTTGAGCCAGAGTGTTTTTAGCTACGTACGCTGCTTGTCCAGCGGCCGATGGTTGTTGATTCAATTGTGTGTTAGCCTGGTCAGCGGCTCCTATAATCAAGACATAAATACAATATATCTAAAGTAGAAAAATTTGTTTATTTTATATTAGGTCAGTTCATAAGTTCGTTCGTATTTTTTAGGAATTTTGAAACAAGGCAAATAAAACACATTTTATTATTTTGGTTAATATGATGTATTTACTCTCATTATTTACAACTCTTCATTATCTACACTCTCTATCTTACGGGTCATTTTTTTATTTCTAGACCGTATATAGCAAAAACAACTTTACAAAAAATAAAAAACTTTAACTCTTGGGGGGGAGCTCTTGTCTCAACCATCTTACTCCCTAGTTATTGCGCCAAGTAATTACCATTTATTTTTAGCTCTTCAAAATTTTTTTAAAGCTAAAAGAATAATAAAATGATGTTGAAAAAGAAGTCATCTTTTTTGGTCATCTAATCGGAATTACACAAATGAAATAAAAAAACCTGTAAGATGGCAAGAAATAAATAATAAGGGTAAATACATCATATTGATTAAAATAGTAAAATGTATTTTATTTGCATTGTTTCAAAATTCCTAAAAAATACAAACGAACTGAACTTATGAACTGACCTGACATATCTATTATGCTATATCTAATGTCTCTTTTTTATTATTTGTTATAGTTTTTATTGCAACAAAAAAAGCAAAGAATTATTGTTTAGGTTAAACACATATAAAACATTTAACCTTTAGCTATACTGGCCAAAGGGCCACCCACGCTGTAACCAGGCCGGACAAGATGACTCGAACGATGACCACTCGCAGCGACTGCTATGACGGGCGCAGCTTCGACATAATGAGCATTTGACTCGATCAAACCTAACGTGGGTGCGCCGTGACCTGCGTACTCAAATTCATAACCGTCGACTATTTCTTGATCATGAATCTGCTTTTTAGCTTTGCCACAGTGCACGAAAGTCACGTAAGCCAGAAATATCAACAAGAGATAGATCTTCATGTTAAAACGTTAAATTTTAATCGTGACTAACGAAAATCTGAAAATTGAAAAAATAAAGTTGATATTAATTTTTTTTTTTAATATAATGCACGATATAATCATTCAATTTTATTTATCATTGCAATTGTTTAAATATTTAACATTAGATTTTTAAAATTAGCTTTTATAACGCAAATAAATGGATTCTATTTGCAACATGTCATTTCCTATGTACAAGAATTACAAAAGCAATTTTATATTTTATTTCACAAAATTGCTTTTATGTTATAACTATAAAAAATAAAAGTAGAATTTTTATTTAATTGATTTTTGCCAATAGTAGACATGTCGGATAATTCGCAATAGATAGACAGTACTTTTGCTTGTAAGTCCAATACAATTATCTCTTGGCATATATTTTATCTGACAACTACGTGGAAATAAATTGTGATATTGGATTGACTACGAAATCAAATCACGTTTTGATATAATATTACATACAGCGTATATATATAAAAGGAACACCATAGATCCAACACATCTATCAATAGATCTGATTTAAAGTTTAATTAAATTTTTTCAGTTAAGTGTTTACATTGTATATACGATTTTGTGTGTGTGTGTGTGTGTGTGCGCGCGCGCGCGCGCGTGTTTGTGTATATGTGTGTGTGTGTACACACATACATATATAATGGAAATTTTACATAAATTTTGCATAGCTATTCAATTATGGATATTCATACATGCGCTCATGTTTTTATTTGTAAAAATAAGAGAAAGACAAAGTTAATATTAATTTTCTTTGAAAAAAAATGTGCGCGATATAATTATTCTAATTATAATTCTATTTATCATTGCAATTATTTAACATATTTAACATTAGATTCTTTTGAATTAGTTTTTATAATACACGCGTATATTTTTATTTAATATAAAAGATAGTTATTTCTTTAAGAAAAATTCATTCTTTCTTCTTCGAGAATAAAATTGCTGTAATATATCGAAAATCTCTGAAAATCTCAGAAGTACAGCGGTGCGTTTCAGATATTATTTATGTTGGTTTGGTTTCATAATTGGTTTTTCTTTACAAGACTTGTTTCTTTGAGAATGAAAATTTCTTCCAAGTTTTATCAACGACGTGCACGACTGCACGATAAGCTTGATTGATTACTTCGATTTAGATGTAGAAAAAAGGAGGATTGTCGTGCCAATGATACGGTATTCAGTGTTGTATAATAATTGAACGTGCCGCAAACTGTTGAATGGATCGAATGATCGGAGAAAGCGGCACATAAAAACTGTGACGCAACCGCAAAAGTGATTGCTACAATTCTTTCTGTAAATTTTTTTTTAATTTACGAAAAAAATATTAAATTAACTTAAATTTTTAAATTTTTACTTAGTAATAGTCTCATAAAGACTTTAAATTTATCCGTGGCCATGATTGATCATCAATCAACAAGAGAGAGATAAAATAGAAAAAATTAATTTTTTTTCCAAATTAGCATGTGTGAAGCATTTGTGATCGATAAAATTTGAATTCATATTATACTGTATATGCATGCCCATGACGCATATACTGCCTTTCCAAATGTCGCAACTATGCATCGTGATCAAAATCAGAAACCCAGTTTCGTCTCGCTCTGAAAAGCACTCGTGCATATCACTCGTATCATTTATCTCATACAAAATCCAAGTTTACCAATGCAAATAGAATCTCAGATAATCCCCAAAGTCGTAGTTGAAGCTTTGTGACCATGACGAAAATGTAAACTTACGCTAATTATATAGAGTTTAAAATCCAATTAAAAATATATATATTTATAGTAAATTTTATAATATTTCAAATTACTACAGCCATATATTTTTTATATTTTTCAATACAAATTTAAAGAAATTAATTAACAAACGTATAATTAAGTTTATATGTTTATAGAAAAATTTGATTCAATGATCTAGAAACTATGTGCGCATTCAATTGCGTGTATCTATATTAATGCTGCTATTTTTTTATATTTTCGTCCTTGTAGCAAAAGATTTTTATCACGGAGATATTTTGATGACAACACAATGTTGCATAAATTAAAAATCGAAATTTGATTGCACAAATCGAACGTATAAAAGGAAGAAATAAAAAATTGACACTAAACCGATATCTGAAAAAATCAATTCCATAGTATTACTTGAAGTATATAAAAAACGATATTTACAATGAGAGGAAATATAGCAAAAATTGTTAAAAACAATATCATACAATATTATACAATATTCATAGTTTAGATCATACATTTTAAAATGTACAGATTAAAAAATTGAATATTATTTTATATTTTACAATATTTTTTATTTGATAAATGTAACTATTATAAATAAATATATATATGTATATTCATTTTGAATGCGTTTTATATACAATTTATTGCATTTTAAATAGTCCGATCGAATTTTTAAAAAGTCAGACAAAAATGTTTTAGACAAAAATTGTATGGTCCAAAGGAGAAAAAATAATAGAGTAAAATTAATTTTTTAAATATCGATTTTTCAAAATTATAAATATATATAAAGATCATCATCATTTTTAAAAATAAAATTATATAATTTTATAAAATTATATGATTTTTTTTACATATATAATTCTTCTAATTTCTGCATATAAAGTAAAACTATTGAAAAATTAATTTATTCTTTCTTTCCCTTTCTCTTTTTCTAAAATTGAAAATACTGATTGAAATAATAAAATAGGATTTCACTGAGAATCAGTGAGCATTTCACTGATTTGCATTGTAAGCATTCACTGTGCCCTTCTATCTTACATCTCACTGATTATGATCAGTGAAAATGAAATTTCATTGTAAAATCAATGTCAAAAAAAATAACTCGCCTATTATGGCATTCGATTTGTTGTTTACAACATATTATATTTTAGATGTAAAGTTTTCAGAAACATTAATTTATTTGTTTGATTTCTTGGAAAACTATTATTTTAAAATGTCGAATAATGTAATAAAATGTAAAATATGCTTTAGTATCTTTCATTCATATTAATATTTCGAATGTTACTATAAGATAATATCGTATCTCCGATAATATTGTATTTAACACATTTTTCTTATGTCAAGTTTTAGTTGACTTTATTTTGGTAACACGTTATTAATTGTTTACTTTTTCAATTAATTTTTATGTATCCTAAAGATAATACTATTTTGTTTGTATTGTAAAACTAATTTATTAGTCTTGAAATTTAATTTTGTGAAATTTATTATTTTATGTTATAGATATGTAAAATTTATATAAAATATAAATAAATAGTTTATATAAAATATAAATAAAAATATTAAAAAATATATGAAAATTATATTAAAATTATTAAATATTACATTAAATATATATTTGAATATTAATAGTATTATTTTAGTTGCTAATCTGTCACTTTTTTTTATTGCGCAACATAACATTCACTGATTGAACAGCTCTCATTATTTATTTTGCTGTTTATAGTCACTGTTTTTAATAATCTAATATTATTCATTAAAACAGTCAATATTACTAATTAATTCTTTCCGTGATATTTTACTGATTTGCAATGCTATATTTATAACTGTAATTATCAGTAATTATTCATTGTCTTTTAGAGACAATGCAGTGATCTCATTTTAGAAAGTACAAGATATTTTAAACTTTATTCTGGCACATTTTGACATGAAATATAAAATGTCTTGTAATTATATATTTTTTAGTACCTTAATACTTTTATGCACAGAATAATGAGATGAATCAATTGGTGTAAAAAAAAACAAACGGTTCCTTTTTAAAACATATATAGTTGCATATTACATAACTTTTTTAGAAAAACAATTGTGTGTTTTCTTTATACCAATTAATTCATTTCATTTTTCTGTATATTAAAATAAAGTTGTCAAACGTATTAAGGTACAGTTATCAAAAAATAAATAATTTACGAGATATTTTATAATTCATGTCAAAACGTATCAAAATAAAGTTTAAAAATATTCCTAATTCATTAATTTTAAGATAAAAATATTAAGGTATTATAAAAAAATTAATAATTTATTAAAGATACTTTATTTCAAAATATGCCAGAAAAGAGTATAAAATATTTTGTAAACTAATTTTTTCATAACTCTAACACTTTATGTTCCGAATCAACTCGAAAGAAACATATTATATTTAAAAAAAATTAATATAATTCTATTTATAAAGTAAATCGACGTCTTTCATATAAATTTGAAGAATCGATTTTTTGAAAATTAATTTTAACATCATTTGCTTTTCTTCAGATTATAGAACGTTTGTTTAAAACATTTTGTGTGTCAGTTTTTGAAATATTCGATTGGACTGTTTAAAATGAGATATCTTGTAAGTAAAATGTATTTAAAAATAAATATATATGTAATAATAATAATTTGCACTAATCTGATCATACAGAAATGTAGGAAAATATAATATATATTGTTATTTGTTTTTATATTTGTTTTACTTCAGTTTTTTTGCATATTGTACATTTTGAAACCCATTATATGAATTATAAATATTGTATAATATTATTGTTAGCAAATTTCTCTGTATTTCATGTCATTGTAAAAAAGTATATATATATATATATATATATATATATATATATATATATAAATATATATATATATATATATATATATATATATATATATATATATATATTCTTCAAGAAAAACAATGGAATTTCAATTGTGAATTTCTTATTGTGAATCTATGTTGAATTTCACTATGAAATTTCAAAGAACACTGTTGATTTTTTTAGGTGTTTGGAACCCGTCAATTTGTACTGTTTTTATATTTCGTCTTTTGAAGCGTTAAAAGAAAAGACGTTAATTTTTCATATGGATAAATTATTTTCTTTGTCTTTTTTTTCTCATAAAATACACACACACACACACACACACACACACACACACACATCATACACGAACATACGGACATACATGCGCGTGCGCACACACACATGCACAAGAGTAAGAGAGAGATAAGAAAAAAGAGATATTGACTATGTTCTGTATTAATCCGCATTTTTTAAATGTAATAATTGGTGTCTATTATATTGGTAAACATATGATAAAGTTTTAAAATATAAAGAAATTGTGTTTTATTACTTGTAATTAAAGTAAATTTATCAAAAAGCAATTTTGTCAGATTAATTCTAAGAGTATAAAGGAAAATTAAACATTAGAGAAAAAAATATATATAAAAGAAACATGAAAAAATAAATATTGTAAAAAAAATTAATTATTGTAAAAAAAAAAATGAAAAAACAAATGAATTATGTCACGAAAATATGTTTATCAAAATTTAAAGAAATATGTTAAAATCCATTGTACAGTTTTTGAAACGAATTAGGAGTAGAATGTAGCTTACAGCGGAGAAGATAAAGGGAAAATAGTGTTCATTTAACTTGCTAAAATATATCTCTCTGCGAACGTGCGGAATATATAATAAATTATAAAATTGTCTATATTGGGCGCGGGCCACCGGGCGACGGACATATTGGACAGTCTGCATAGGTATTTTGATTATATGAACAAGTCTTGCAAAGTATTTCTTTAATTATGAAATATTAAAATAAACCTTTATTAAAAACACCGTTTGTTATATCCAAAAATTAAGGAAAGGTTGTTTTATATATATATATATATATATAATACTACGTTTGAATTTTTAATTGTCTATTTACATTAAATATTTTGATTTTGGATAATAAATTTTTTATTGTTTTTTTTTTAATTATTTTTACCGATGATTGTTTTATGTTATTTTCTAGTAAATGCAAAGGAAAGATTTCTTGAGATCAATAGTAAAGAATTTCTATACTCACTCGACAGTCGTGCCAGACAAGTATTTAGAGAATAGAAGTTGTCCGTGCTCGAAGAAGAAATCGAGAACTGATACCAGTTACTTGTTCATCGGAGTTCTTATAGTCCTCTCTGATCCGGCTAATCTATAGCCACGGAAGGGATTGCAGACGTTCAAAATAGCGCCCTGCCAATTCTTTTCCGCCTATTATGTCCCCCCCTCTCTCTCTCCCCCCTTCCTTTTGCTCCCCTTTCATCTTCTATATTAGTATTCCTTCATTGATCCATGAAAAAAAATTAAAATTTTTAATTAATTTTTGTTTAAGTATTATGGCATTATTATTACATTGTATGTTTAATAGATTAATAGAAATAATTACGATTATCAAAAGCAAGTTTAATAGATATTATTAATATCAATAATGACATGCTTGCAATAAACTATTTACAATATAGCAACGTTTTAAACAAATTTAAAATAAATTTATAGAAATAAGCAATATCATTAAAATTATACGTATGTAATAAAAAATATATAAATATTAATAATATATTAAAATATATAAAAATGTATAAATATAAAAACACAAGTAAAGTTATAGAAATGCTGAAATAAAATGAAATACATTTGAATTATATAATATCTATCTAATTATAAGATGTACCAGCATATCTTGTTATTAGGATTTACGTGACAAATTGATTGAATAGGAGTGATACTTATTATAATATTGTTTTATTTAAAATAGAGCGAAACGTTAGATGCGTTAAAGAGAATTGATGATTGATCTTTAGATCAAACATCGAAACTATTTAAATAAAATTATATTTAAAAGAAGAGATAATTTTACATCTTCATTTCTTCGCTTCCCCCGATACATATCTTAAATATACACAATCTATTACAAAATTATTAGTAAAAATATCTCAAATCGTGTGTGGGTGTGTGTGCGCGCGCGCAAAAAAAATTTATTGAAATTTGAATTTCTTACTATTTTCTGCAATTGTAAAACATTGTAGTGCTTACGTGTAGAGAACAGATTGCGTGATTAGATATCGATTTCTATCTGCGCGACTCCTCGTAGGATTAAGGAAGTGTCGATTACATAAAAATATAAAAAGAATACAATACGTGCGAATTTTCTCTTTATTGCATTCAAAAATATCGGCCAAGTACGTGATAATACTTTACAAAAAATGCATATATATGATTGCATATATACGATTTTTGAGACATTTTATAATTGTATTGTATTGAATTATTTTTAATGTTCACTTTTGCACGTGCGTGCGTGCGTGTGTACGTGCATACATATATACAAAAAATCCAAATAAAAATTGCAAAATTACTTCACATAACAACGAGTGCAGTTCAATTAACGCTACAAATGCTTCGAAGCATTTAATTGACCAATCAAAAAAAAGAATCTTATGAATTGACCAATCAAAGAATACTTCAAAGCATTTGTAACATCAAATGTATCGTATCAGCAAATAAAAAAAGCACTAATCGTTTATCCGTTTTCATCAAGTCAAAACATATAGTATGAATTTATATGATTCATTATGATTTTTTAATGTATACGACGTATTTAATCATAATCATATCATCATAATGAATATTTTTCACGTTCTTTACATTAGTAAGTGCGGGTTATATGATTAATTATTGATGATTTTACATTAAATATAATTGACGTTTCTATTCTAACCAAAACACTTTCCAGTCATGATGTTTGCGATATCCGATTGTGGACGGATTCATAAAATACCGATCAATACGGTAAGTTTTAATACATTTTTTATTTGCTAGAAGTTTTTAATAACAGATTTAATATCAGATTTCGATATCTTCTTACCAATAACATCATAGTATTATTGTTGTTGTATCATTACATTTGAAATTATATAGAGAGCATATAATTGATAATTGATCTTGATATATTTATTTTCTAATCAAAAACTAATGTATGTTTCTTAATCATTAAAGCTATATTCATTTATTTTATTTTTGATTTTTTATTGCACAATACACATACACAAGTAACACATTGTATTCTTATTTCAGTTTAGCACATTTGTATATGCATGTGCCTCTAAGCGATTATGTAATGACTTATCTTAATTTATAATATTAATGTATATTGATCTTTGAATTATTAAAAAAGAAGCATTATCAAATTCAAATATAAATATCTCTCTCTTTTCCTTTCTCTTTCTTTTTTATTTTTTACTTTATATTTACAGTAACAATAATAAAACAATTAACATTCAATATTCAAATGAGAATTATTATAATTATTATAATAAAATTTAAGCATTTATAGTTACAGTATTGATACAGAAATACACACATGTTAATTAGATGATAGTATTGTTTTTCGAAACAATTACAGAATCAAAGAAATACCCGTTATGTTGAAGGCATAAATTGTCGTGGCGTTTTATCAAATTCTTTACAGAAGAAATCTATTGAAAAAACAAGTAACATCGCGCAAAAGGCAGCACAGGAAGCAAAGGCCGCATCCGAAGCACAGAATATCGCTGGTCAGCAAGCAGCGCGTCAAGTACTTAATTACATTATATATGCTATTATTCAAAAAGATGTTTTGCTTGAATATTGGAATGGAATAAGTCGTGACATAACTCGGAAATATTTTATTTACATTTTGCTCCTCTGTTATTTTTTAGATGTAAGGTAATTTATTATGAAATTAAAAGAATTTTTTAATTTTTTTATTTGATACTGTCAAATCAACATCCATATAAATATTATTTGATAAAATTTTGCGCATAAAGTTGTCATGGAATTAGCGATATGCGAGCGATCTGCATCATTAATTACATTCGTGCAAGTATATTAAGATCAGTATTTTGTTAAGGAAATGCATTACATATATACGTAATAGGTGAAGGCTCAACTGGCAGAGAAGGCAGTTCAAGCTGCAAAAGCCGCTGAGGCGGCCTTATCGGGTAAGGAAGCGATGGTCGAACAGCTGCGAGAAGAAGTGAAGGAAGCACGATCGGTAGTTCAAGAAGAAACTTCTTCCTTGCAACGAGCGCAGGTTAACGCCAATGCTGCTGTCCAAGCGGCGCGGCAATCACAAGATCAGGTAGATAAAAATTAAACTGTACAAAAATATATAAATGTACAATACGAGTTAAATATGAGTAATATGTAACACTAGTATGAATGTGACATTTTGTACTTTGTTCTAAATTTAAATTAGATAAAAAATTTATAATCTAAATAATTTAAACTTAGCTTTGATTTAAATTAAGCTTTATTTATGATCTACTGCTCATATTTAGAGTCTTATGTTCAGATTTTGATATTGGCTTATCTAATTATTTATTTTTCTTTCCTTAATTTCCTTAATTTCCTTATATATTCTTAATCTTTCACTTATCCTGGTAACATTTGATAATGACTATATCGATCATCGTTGGCAGATTATCAGTCTAACATTAATTAGTAATGAATTATAAACTTTATCTTTATATTTCGAACTATGTATCAATTAACTCAGTCTTACATTGTATCTTTCTGCTAAAGCTGAAATATCACAATTCCATTGATTAAATTAATAGATATTAATAATCAATTTAATTGTGCTATGCTAACAGGTATCTTACAAAAATTTTCAATTGTAAAAAAATGAATTGCAATAAACATAAATTCAACATTCACGAGAGAGAGCTTACAATTTATAAATTAATATTAGTAATATTGGATATGTGAATGATCTGCCCGATAATCGAAATTATTATCTACTTGTTCTAAGTTGTACACACATATCGATTATTATTTTCTTCTTAAAATGATAAAAACTGTTTTTGTTATTATGATAAACGGAAAATAATTTTTATTCTTTTTTATCATTATAGATACTATACCAATGTATAAAAAAGTGGAGAATATCCTTTAGAATATTTAAAAAAATTGCTTGAGTTTCTTAGATATTTGAATAGAAAATGATAAAAATCATTTTAAGCAATCTATTTCATTAAAAATTCCATTTTACAAGTCTATAAAATGTTTCAATTATAATACTCAAATCTAAAGCGTTGATCCCGCTTACAGCTTAAAATGCTAATAATTTTCTGAAAATATAGCTGAAGACATTGATGAACGCAGTGCATACAGCTAAATCGAATGCAGTGAACGCGCAGGCAGCCGCGAATGGGGCACAAAGATCGCTACGAGAAAAAGAGGAATTGCTAGAAGCAGCCAAAAGACGAGTGGACGAGCTGTCGAATCAATTGCAAAGTGCTCGGCAAGATCTCGCGAATACGAATCGCGCAGCGGCCAAAGCCAACGCTGCTGCGCAAGAAGCGAAGGCGAATGCCGCTAGAAATAAAAGAAGATTGGCACATCTCAGAAAAATACGTGCAATGCGTCCGGGTGTAGTGCAAGCTTCTTCTTGAGATACACCACATTATATATCGAGACTAGCTTTTACAGATGTTTCTTTTACTAACAGTTAGTTGATAGTGTTCTAACGAATTAGAAAAGTAGCAGCTAAAAGAATATAATTCTAAATATGTATGTATATATATTTTTTAAAACTAGCAACTAAAAAATATAATGTATAGAATTATAAGTATTATTTTTGATTGCTAATTTTCTAATTTGTTAGAAGACTAGCAGACTAATTTCTAATAAAAAAGCATTATGCAAACTTCGATTTACCAAATTATGTCAGTTATTAGCGAGATTTAAAACAAAAGCTGTCTAATGTAGTCATTAATTGAGCAAAGATAGATAAAAAATTTTTCGTATATCTTTTGAAAACAGAATAACAATAATTATATCCCAATAATGTATAATATTGCATATAATATAATATAAGATCAATCTGATTAATCGTTTATACTTTATTTAATATACTTGATATTGCATTTTGATGTTATTTTTGCATTTTGGAGGCTAGATAGAATATATTTTGTAAGATACAAATGCAATTCCGTTAGTATTTACACATAAGTAAATAAGTGTATTCGTGATTCAAATATAAATATTATAACATTTTTATTAATTTTCGCAAGTTTACATATAATTTGCGAAAAGGAGACTCTCTTGTAAAAGAGATTTATCCAAGCAAAACAAAAAATTATCATGACCTCAAAATAGCATCAAAATGATTCCAAAATGATTATTAAAAGTTACTTTTCGATCAGTCACAATTTATTTTAATGTCATCGTGATTCATTTTAACATTATCGTAACTGTGTTTTTGTTCTGCTTAAGTAAATATATTTAAATAAAAAGTTCGATAATTTTTCTTCGATAATTTTCACGTACACTTCTAAATAACTATAACTTTAAAAAAACATACATTTATAGTGATGTTACGAACTATTATATTACGAATAATGATTAAAAAAAAAAAAAAAAAAAAAAAAAAAACAATATCAGTAAAAGCTACATAACAAGAAGCTAAAGACATTTCCGAGAATCAAATTATCTCTTAATGAAAAATGATCTAAGTAATGCAAAGTGCAATTAAAAAAAAGAGTTTATATGCTATAATTTTTAATACACAATTATACATTGTATGCGCGTTGACATTTACATTGAAATCTTGACATAGTTCATAAACTGAAACGGGCGTCACGCTTCGGTTATCGCATGCCTTTCTAGAATACTACAAATGTATCCCGTCCACACCTTCGCTGTAATATGACTAATACAATGAAATTGCATACTTATTATCTAATTTGAAAAAAGTGCAGAAAAGAAAATGCTCTTAAATTATTGATATGTACTTTAATGAATAATAACTATTAGTTTTACAATTTTTAGATTACGATTTTTCTCACGCGTGGCAAAAAGACTTTCTCTTCGAATCCTTGATTTATATTTAAGTCTTTCATAACGTATCAATCGCGATTCTGTACTTTTATTATCTAAGAAGATTGAATACGTAAATAATTGAATACAACGCAGTGAACTTTTCAAGATTTAAAAGCAAAAAACTTTTTAAACAAATATTCTTATTGCGTTGTTTCATGAGATTTAATTGTAACGTATTATCAAAAACCAATTATTATGACAATTCGATATGATAACGTTAGTCACTCAAAATTAAAAAAAGATGCATGTGCACGCTCATAACATCATCTGTCATATGCTATGAGCTGCGTTCAGGGAATGCGCTATCAGCACTATTATGTCATTTTATCTTTAATTGTTCATTAGATGTAAAATATTAAGTCGATGCAAAACTTCTTGCCGATAGATATCTGTACACATGCGTTAGTATGATTTTATAAGCATAAATGTTTAGAGTTTTTATTTTTGTAAGTTAGAGTCTCTGAGAATTAACATTTATGCATGACAAGCTATAGTCAACATAATCTTACATTAAAATCAAATGGAATCAAATAAAGAGCATTCATGTTTTGTTTTCACTAAAAGAAAAGTACTGCTGATGTACACAGAATTATTTGTATAGTGATAATATTATAGCCATTAGAATGTGTGTAAATTTAAAAACGGTGATTTCGATATCAGTGATAAAAAACGCTCCGGACCCTCTGCAGTTGAGGAAGAGGACAAATTGTGAAAAGATGGAAAAAAGTCGTGGAAAATACTTTAATTTATATCGATTTTTTTATTGTAATAAAAAATTTGCAAAGAAATCTGCAAGAACTTTTGCACCGACCTAAAGATAAAATGGCACAATAGCGCTGATAACGCGCTCTCCGAATGCAGCCATGAGAAATAATATATAATCATGTGAAATCGCAAATCATTATATTTGAAGCATACAGACTTGTATGCAAATGCACACATACACACGCACGCACACACGCACGCACACACACACGCACGCACACACACACGCACGCACACACACACGCACGCACACACACACGCACGCACGTATAAATAGTTTGAAATGCAAGTCTTCCTGTATATATATCATTCGTATAGGCTACATCATAAGTTAGGTTGTATCAAATGTATTAATAAAACAAATTTATTATTCACTTGGTTTAGCTTAATGTTTAATTATTATAAAAATAATTGAACAAATTATTTTTGCAATAATAATTTTATAGTTTATGTCATAATCGTTATTTTACGAAAATTTGTACCGCAATTGACAAACCAGTAAATAAAATCATTGCAGTAAATAAAAGCATTGCTCTAACAAATTTTCATTTTTTTCTGTTCCTGATTATTTACAAGAAAAACATTTCTCCGATGTGAACAATATTCGCCAAGCTTCAAAACTTTTTTTATTTCAGAGGAAAAACTTTTATAAAAAAAAGGATTGATAAATTAAAACGTTGGTAATAATAATGGTTTGTAATAATAAATAAAGGTGATCAATAATAATGGTTGCAATAACTCCATGGATTTGTTATTTATTATAGGTATGAATTATATTAGACAAAAATTTTCGCAAGAAATAATTGCACAAATAAATAATTTGTTATGATATATTGCATTCGACATGATCACAATTATTATTTACCACCTCTATTACCAATGTTTTAATTTATCAATCCTTTTTTTGTAAAAGTTTTTCCTCTGAAATAAAAAAAGTTTTGAAGCTTGGCGAATATTGTTTACATCAAAGAAATGTTTTTTTTATAAATAATTAAGAACAGAAACAGATGAAAATTTGTTAGAGATCTGGCAAATATGATAGGTAAAATAATACAGCCAAGTCAAGTACAGCCAGTTCAATCAGTTTGTGTTTGGTTGCATTTACGAGTTTTTATACTGAAAAAGAATTCTATAGTAATTAACGAATGAAGAACGTTTCTGTTTCATTTTATTGCTCAATTCTTGTTATATTAATTATTATAAAAATTAGTTATTATAAGAATTAGTATAAAAATGACACTTCATGCATAGACAATAATAGAGATTCTTTAATCAGAGACTGACCATAACAAGATCACTTTTGATTAGTCTGACATTTTCCGTCAATTTCCGAGATAGAAAAATACAATATATAAATTAGAGTAAGATAATATATATAAAGACAGTATATACTCTTTTTCTTTTTTTCCCTCTTTCTCGTATATTTTCTCTCGCAGAATTTTGACAAAATCGCGTTATAACCAGTCTCTGATTAGAGGCTCTCTAGAACAATGCAAATTGGGATCATTGAAAGTTGCCACTCGAATAAACAGTAAAAATTTTTGCACATATAATATCTATTTATCACATATTTATTTTATCAGTCAGATCTTGATTTTTAAACTGTGTAACAAAATAATTTAAGTAATTTTCAAAAAGAGAGTATTTTTTATTTATTTTAAAGATAATATATTTCAAAGTTTTTTTGTGTTTTTTTATATATTTGAGTCAGTATTGTACAATAGACTAAAAAAAGTTTAAAAATCAAAGAAGATTAAAAAGAAAAAAGACAAACTACAAACTACAAACTATTATAGTTAGTTAATCTCCGTTTAAATCAAAATTGTTTGAATCACTAATGAAATCATTTGATCCCGGATAAAAGATTGATTTTTCTCAGGCAATCTTTCTCACGTTATGGAAATACTTTCACTTGAAATCCTTCAATTATTTTTAAACATGATATTGTTACGCGAATATTCTTTGTAGTCTGCCAAGTCAATTTCGTTGCCCAAGGCGTTCGTGGTTGCGTTCGTGAAAGAACGAGGCGGATTTAATATTTTTTACATGTATCAAATATACATGCACGATCCATACCTTAGGCATTAACACTCAACTATAATAACATGCAATTGAACATAAAGGGAAGTAAAGGACGTCCGATACTGATTGAACACTGATTAAACTTAAACAACCTAACTAAATTTAGTTAATTTTTTATAAATAAAACACTCAAAAGTTTAGTTATTCAAAATTGTAATTTAAATAAGCTGTTATGTTTTATCGTAGTTATTGATGATTTGATTGTAATAAATAAAAATTGTTTAAATAAATTCTTAATGATCGCACACACGCGCACAATAAGTGTAAATTAATTGCACAAAAAAGTGTAAATTAATTGCACAAAATAAATCGATTGACGATAGGCACGGTGTCAGATGTATGGCATTACTGGAAATGATATTCTGGAAATTAGTTATACGTCTATACAGTCACTTCGTTACTATTGAAAGGCATTCACCGCATTCAAGAATATTTAACGATTCCTTAGTAATGATAGGCGCGCGAATGTATACTTCTAACTTCTCTACTGCTAGTTTAATAAACTCTACTCTTATAACTCAAATATAATTACTACCGGCTTGTTATCAATTTTATCATTCTATTATACATGGTGAGTTATTTATTTTGCACTTTCTTTTTATTATACACGTTCTCTATTAAATTTTAAATCACACAATCCTTGTTTATAAAACTTTCTAACTTAAGAATTATTCTATTTCACTTTTTTAAATAAAATTTAAATTTAAAAAATTGTTGGATCAAAGACAGAAATATTTAAAATTTATTATAAAATATTGTATTAAAAATTATTATTAGGAAATAGTATTTGAAGAGAACTCAATAAAAATTTTTATTGACAAATTTATTCCAAGTTAATCTAAAATTATCAATCTATCATATTCAATATATCATATGATATATTGAAAAATATCGCACGATTTTGGAACATTCAATGACTTTAGAATACTCTATAGCGAAGAAATCATTTTTCGAATCCCGGGCTTTTTGTATTTAATCATTAAATTAATTATTTAATCATTTAACTAATCATTTAATTAATCATTTAATTAATTTTAAAATTAAATAATAGGAAGTTAGATTTGATATTTATGCTTTGGATAATACGTGCTTGAGTTGAATGCAGCTCAAGAATGCGAAAAGTAAATTCATATGCAATTAAGATAAGATAGTCTTGCCAGAAGCCAAAAACATAGCTTCTAGCAATAGATTTGATTATCGCTTACTTTTACAAATTATGAATTATGAATATACGATTTTACAATTTGAGAGATTTAAAAATTATTAGAATATTATGTTCATCAAGGAATTCAGAACTTTCTTTAGAACTTTAAATAAGACCGATAACATTTTAATGCTTATATTAATTTTTTTATTCTATAAAAAGATTTTCTCAATATATCACAAATGAAAGTTTACAAATTTAATGAACTTGATCAAAATTTGAGATAAATATTCAACGTAAAGTTGCAGGTAGACTAACTGTCATTTATAAAATCTAAAAAACAGTATCTTATTGAAACAGGAAAACTAATAATAATGTTGTCGAATAAATGGTGAAACAGGCACAGCAGTAGATAAAACTGTCACAGAACATGCATAAAAAAAGCTTGATAAAAAGGAGAAATTATTCGAGGATACAAAGAATAGAGTTGATAATATAAATCAAATTAATACAGATTGCCTTTACGAGCCTACGCGGTTATTACAGCGTTAAATCATTATATCAGATTGTCAAATAAACATTTAATGCAGAGGTAACATATTACAAATACAGACGTTACGATCCTTGATGTGGATCCTCTTCAGTGTACAATATTGTAGATGGTACAATACAGATATTCATCAAAAAATGTCGTTGCACGGATGAATAAAATACAGTGGTGAGAAAGAAAAATCGCATCTCCTTCCATTAGTCAAAGATAAAGATTTGAGTCCAGTACGGTAAAATATTATTCGGAACGTCATCATAAAAATATGATAATTATATGATAATATAAATTTAATCGGAGCGTCATCATAAAAATATGATAATCATATGATAATATAAATTTAATCGGAGCGTTATCATAAAAATATGATAATCATATGATAATATAAAGTTACAGAAGCGCAAGCGGTGTATCACAAATGAGTTGACAACAAAAGATGATATTGATTCATCCATTATTTTTTTTTTCTCCAAAATAATGTATTATATATATGTATTATATTTTAATAATGTATTATATGTATTATAAGTATTATATGTATAGCAAACGACGCAAATTTTTATTTTATAACATTATTTGCAAAAAATATATTTTTATTTATCTTTAATATAATTTTAATATGTTTATATTGTGCGTGCATGCGTGCTTCGTGTGTGTGAGTGTGAGTGTTATACAGAGTGTCTGAGGTGTCTACAAGTGTCTGAGATCACTAGTACCCTTTTATCACGGAAAGCATTTTACAAAAAAACATTTCAGACAAAAGTTGTGGGTTCTAAATGATCCATTCAGTTATTTAATCAGTCTAACATTTGATGGCGTTAGAGCAATATCACATTGAATTTTTTGAATGAAACTCCCTATTTTTTATTGCATATTTTTATAGCACACCTTGAGAGCTTTCCAAAATACTATAATAAAATATTTTTCCATTAAGTACTTTTCGAGTTATAAGGCTTGAAAATTACAATACCGCCAGCATCAGCATTATCCAAGGTGTACCATGTAGAGATTGCTTATTCTTGTGTGGTTTAATCTGTGGATTTAATCTTGTGTAGATATGTGCATACGTGCATACGTATATGGATACGTACGCGTATGGGGAAGGGAAAGAGGAGTCAAAATTACATGTACTCTGTTCTTGTTTGTCAACTGGACTGATTATATTTGATGATCAATCAGGTCCAGATTGACTACATGCATTTTCCCGTGCTTAGCCTAACCCAGCATGAATGACGTGGACGTGACGAGAATTTTATCCCATTGGGATGCTTGGTTCACGTGAGTCCCCTCGCCTCTCATGTTCGGAGTGCTTGATTCACGTGAATCTCCTCGCCTCTCACGTTCGGGTTGCTTAATTCGCGTGAGTCCCCTCGCCTCACGTTCGGGGTGCTTGATTCACGTGAATCTCCTTGCCTCTCACGTTCGAGGTGCTTAATTCACGTGAGTCCCCTTGCCTCTCACTTTCAGGGTGCTTGATTACAGTGAGTCCCCTTGCCTCTCACTTTCGGGGTGCTTGATTCACATGAGTCCCCTCGCCTCTCACGTTCGGGGTACTTGATTCACGTGAGTACTCTTGACTCTCACGTTCGGGATGTTTGATTCATGTGAATCCCCTTACTTCTCACGTTCGAAGTGCTTCATTCACGTTCGAAGTGCTTCATTCACGTGAGTGGGAATGAATGAGTGTATATTTTGTTAAGCGATTAAATGTTCAAAGTAAGCACCATTCTCTGCGATGCAAGCATCTACTCTATTTTGAAAACAATTGATTGCTCGAAGAAATGTAAGGATCGAATTGCTTCACTTATCCTATGAATCATATTGTCCCTCGTTGTCGGACATTTGTAATAGACCTCTTTTATATAGATAGATAGAAATCTTTTATCCTTCCCCAAAACTAATAATCAAGAACGGTGTGATCTGGTAATCGGGATGGATAATTAATTGATCGGATCATATTTGCCTATCCATTTGTTGGGAAACATAGCATTTAATCCTGCACGAGCAAGTCTCGATGTATGTTTCTTCTTGAAACTACATGTTCAGGCGCAATTACAGAGAAAAATTGTTTAGTAAAACAGGAATATCTGTCACTGTCAAGGCGGAATATCTATCACCGTTTAGAGTTTCGTCAAAGAAAACAGAATCTACGATTTGACTTCCAATAATGTCACATCAAACATTGACTTCCCAAACAAAATTGTTGTGATTCCTTTTCCAATGAAGAAGCATATGCTGCTAATTTTAGGTGAGTGTCGGGATACATTCGCTACAGCTGAAAGATTGTAGCGGAAACATTATCCTCATCGGAATACTCACTCGTGATACGTTTTTTCACGTTTGGTTAAACAAATCAAAATTAAAGGTGTCGTTCAGCCTCAACATAACAAAGCTACTCAGATCCATCGTCTAATTTGAGATGAAAGAACAGTGGAAATTCTTGCAGCGACAGAATTGAATCCTTATGATTCCTTAAGACGATGAGAATTTTTGGTATTAGTCGTGACATTGTTTGGCGCATTTTAAAAATAACCAGTTTTACCCTTACAGAATGTCTATTTATCAAGCATTATAACGATTTTCGACAAGAACTTGCATTTTACAACTGGATAAGTCAGCAACATGATTTCCATTTGAAAATTTTATTTTCTGACGAATGTATATTTAAAAGTGATGGATTTGTTAATACTTGGAACTTTCGTTATTGGGTACAAATTAATCCTCACTGATTGAAAGAAATACATCATCAAATCGTTTGGAAAGTCAATGTTTGATTTGGCATTGTAAGTGAAATCGTAGGTCCTGTTTTATTTGACGAAAATCTAAATGATGATAGATATTCCGCCTTGATAGTGACAGATCTTCCTGTCTTACTAGAAAATCTTCCTTTGCAATTGCGCCTGAACATGCATGTCCGTTGCATACATCGAGACTTGCTCGTGCGGCATTAAATACATTTTCCAACAAGTGGATAGGCAAATATCCAATCCGATCAGGAGACACGGTAGTGTCTCGGGTGTCAAGTATATC
>JANQDE010000886.1:18591-33511 GCA_037157785.1 Cephalotes varians
TGAAATGCTAAGAAACCAAATATTCACGTCAGGAGGGGAAGAGAGCGCCAGCTGTTCGACCGCGCCGCAGGTATACGCCGAACGCTCGGAGGACCTCGCATTGTGTTGCTATTTTCGACCTGTTTTTGATCGGTTCCACGAAATTTACGTTCATTACCATATTTCTACATGTATTTGGTGCACGAAAGTGATGTATTTGGAAATTTGATTTTTTTGAAAATTTCATACCCAACTACCCCCTTAATACAAAGGTGGTGGAAGGAACAACACAATACTGATACTTTTTAATCCGCAGACGCACGTTACAACTTGTACTTCTTTTCTTACAAAACTAGTTTCCTCTCCAAAGGCGCACGGCGTCGTAGTGACACCTATCGCTTAGTACGCTTATCACTTTCCCACAATAATAAATACGTACTTTTATTATTTTTACTTTGAATACGCAAAAAAAGATTCTCTGATTACAATATACTTAGAAACTTGAATTTAGTGTCATAATAAGACAATTCAAAAATAAAATGACTGATTGAATTTATGAAAAATCGTTTGCATATGTATTTTCGCACAATTCGAACAATTTTCCATATAATTCAGATGCAATAATTTGAAAATTTATATCTGGAGATTCTTGGCATTACTAATTTCGAATTTGATGTCCAAATCGTAAAAATTATGGTACCTAAAAAAACGTACTGCAGGAGGTCTGAAATAGGCGCTCTCCTGGAACGTGTCGTCGGCCTAGTTCAAGGCTCCCAACGACACGTGAGAATGCCGTCAAAAAATTCTAATTCCGGGGTGCCTCGCGTCTCTTGATATACTGTAGAACGCGCGATTCTTCTTACGAGTTTGTTGTTCAACCGCGTCGCCCTCTTGGAGCGGCCGCGTGCACGTGCGGCGGCCTCGACGTCTCGCGCCGGCGGCCGCGGCGGCTAACGGCGGCGGCTTCGCGTTTGTACTACTGATAGTAGCAATCCCGCCACAGCACCCCCTTGTCAGTGGGGAACCCACGTTAAAGTCCTGCTTGGAAGCGGTCAGGGAATCGGACCCGTCTTCCTGACCTAGTTGTGGTTGGAATTGGTCCTGCTGTCTTCTTTGGTTCAGAGGTTGATGTTTCCTGTACGACTTCTTCTGGTTCTGCCAAAAGGTATGCCTGCTTGACTCGGTCTATTGAAACGTCTATTTTCTTTTCGTTTTTTGTACACGGATTATCTTATCCGTACGTTTGATTACTTGAAATAGCCCATCGTATGGTGGTTGAAGTATCGTTTTCGGGCCGTTGTGTCGTACGAAAACATGAGTGGCTGTTGCTAGGTCCTTAAAGATGAACAGTCGTTTGGCGTCGTGATTCGTGCCTTTCACTGGGCGAAGGCGATCGAATTGATGACGTAGTGTTGTTATTAAATGTGCTGGATTATCCTTTAATCCTGTGGGTTGATCGTTCAGAAATTGTCCTGGTAGGCGAAGTGTCTCGCCATATACCAGTTCAGCTGCTGTTGTGCCTAAATCTTCTCGCCATGCTGCTCGGGTGCCTAGAAGAATGGTAGGCAGTAATTCCGTCCATCAGTTGTTGTCGTGGCATCTTATTGCTGCTTTTAGTTGACAGTGGAACCTTTCCATGAGGCCGTTTGCTTGTGGATGATAGGCCATGGTATGTAAATGTTTGCTGCCCGTCAGTACGCTCAGCTGTCTAAATAGCTGAGATTCGAACTGACGTCCTTGATCAGTTGTGATTCGGAGTGGAACTCCAAATCGTGAAACCCATCCATTGTAGAATGCTTTTGCAACCGTTTCGGCTTCTTGGTTTTCCATTGGAATGGCTTCTGGCCACCTTGTGAAGCGGTCAATACATGTGAAGCAGTATCGGTACCCTTCCGACATTGGCAGAATAACGATGTCGAGGTGTACATGCTCGAATCGTTTGGAGGGTGGAGTGAATATCCCCAATGGTGCTGATGTATGTCTCGTTATTTTTGAGCGTTGGCATGCTTCGCAAGTTCGTGCCCATTTACGGCATTCTGTTTTCATTGATGGCCATACATAGCGTTGTGCGATGAGTTTTGTTGTTGTCTTAATTCCAGGATGTGCCAAGTTATGTATTGCATCAAAGGCTGCTCGACGGAATGGCTTTGTCAGGAAAGGATGAGAAATCTTTGAAGTTGTGTACACACCAGATAGATAGTTCTGTGCCAGGGATCTTGACTTGTGTTAGTTGTAAGCCTTTTTCGTTGCGCAGGTATACTGCTAACTCTTGGTCTTCTTGTTGTGATTTTGCCAGAGCTTTGTAGTCCATTACTGAGTGTATTACCTCGACTCGTGACAATGCGTCAGCGGTAATGTTTTCTGGACCTGCCACGTGTCGGATATCAGTGATAAACTGTCCGATATAATCGAAGTGCCGAAATTGACGTGGCGAACACTTCTCTGGCTTTTGGCGATAGGCGAAAGTGAGAGGCTTGTGATCCGTATAGATTACGAATTGGCGAGCTTCCACCATGTGGCGAAAATATTTGATTGCCAAGTACATAGCTAGCAGTTCACGATCGAACGCGCTATTTGGCTTCTGTTGGGCTGAGCTTCTTGGAATAGAACGCTAATGGTTTCCATCCGTCTCTTCGTTTTTGTTGAAGAACTGCTCCGATGCTGTGGTCGGATGCATCTGTGAAGAGAGCCAATTCTACGTAAGTTTTTGGATGCAGTTTGCAGTTTGAGTAAGGCTGTTTCTTGTGTTTTCAAAGGCATGTTGCGCCTCCTTTGTCCATTGAATAATAGTTGCGCCTTTCTTTGCTCCTAATAGGTTGTGCATTGGTGCTTGCATCTCTGCTGCCTTGGGTATGAATCTTCGATAGAAATTTACCATACCCAAGAAGCGTCTGAGTCCTTTTGCTGTCTTTAGTAACGGAAATTCTTGCAGTGCTTGTACCCGAGTAGACAGCGGTTTTGTGCCCTCTGAAGTGACGAGGTATCCTAGAAATTTAACTTTGGGTTGACCAAAGATGCATTTTGTTGGATTGATGATTACGCCGTATTCTTGAAGGCGGTTGAAGAGTATTCGGAGGTGTCGAAAATGCTCCTCCTCTGATTTTGATGCGATCAATATGTCGTCAATGTATGCGTAGCAAAAGTCTAGTCCACGCAATACTTCGTCGATGAAACGCTGGAACGTTTGTGCCGCGTTGCGTAACCCGAATGACATGTATGGGTATTCGAACATGCCAAAGGGTATTGTGATTGTTGTCTTTTGAATGTCTTCTTCTGCAACCGGAATCTGATGATAGACTCGTACTAAGTCTAGTGTGCTGTAGATCTTAGTGCCTTCCAGTGCTTGCGCGAAGTCATGGATATGGCGTACCGGGTACTGATCTGGAATAGAGTGGGCGTTTAAGGCTCGATAGTCGCCACGTAGTCTCCATTCTTCTTTCCCTTTTGGGACCATGTGAAGAGGTGATGCCCAACAACTCTTTGATGGTCTAACAATGCCTAGCTCTAGCATTTTTTGGAACTCTTTTTGGCGATAGTTAGTTTCTCTGGTGCCAATCTTCTTGGTTTGCAGGCTACCGGTGGTCCTGATGTTGTTCTTATGTGGTGTCGGGTGTTATGCTTTGTTTCCCGTAATCGTCCATCTGGTCGCGTGATATCCCGAAACTCGTTGAGTAGTGAATGGTAGAGTGTAGTGCCTATTACTGTTTTGATGAGTGGCTCGTGACAATTGATGCATCGTCCAAGTATTGTTAATCCAGTGACTTGGTCTATTAAACAACGATTTTTTAAGTCTACTACCAGGTCGAAGTGTGATAAAAAATCAGCTCCGATGATTGGTTTAGCGATGTCGGCGATAACGAATTGCCACGTGAAAGGTCGTCTGAGGCCTAGGTTTAACATCAGTGTCTTTTGCCCATATGTGTAGATGGTTGTTCCATTTGCTGCTGCAAGTTCGTAAATCGACTTCGTACGTGGTCCACGAATATATTTTCGGGGATACACGCACAAGTCGGCTCCTGTGTCTACCAGGAAGTCTTGTCTAGTTTCCCGGTCTGTGATGTGCAGGCAGCGTGTGGTGCCTTGCTTTCCACTTGCCGCCATTAGGAGGGAGGCAGTGTGTTTTCTGGCTTTTGCATGCTGCAGGGTGGCTGACATTTTTGTGCCGCTTGCCCGAATGTAGAGTGGTACCAGCATGTATCGATCTTCCTTTGGTTTGCAGATCGTGATCGCGATCGGGAACGTAATCCGCGTCTGTCGAAGTTTCTGCTGCGATTTGAAAGTTGCATCGTTCTGATGGTTTCTTGAAGAGTAGCAATCTGCTCAAGCAATATGCGTTGTTGCATTTGCATTTGAGAGATCTGTAGGTTTGCTTGTGTGTTGGCTGGAGTTGCGGTGTGTGATACGACTTCTGTTACTTGTGCTGCTGGAGCTCTAGTTGCTTCCATGATAGCGTCAGCGATGTCCGCCAATTGATCGATGGTGTCGTTTGCTCGTGTCACTAGATGTGGTTGAACGTGTGTAGGTAGGCGGCTCATCCATATGGTGCAGAGTACACCGTCACCTACAACATTTCCGGCGAGTTATCGGAGATGTCTCAGGAATTGAGAAAGTTTTCTGTCTCCGATCTCTTCATGCTCCAAAAGTTGCCTGGTCTTATGTTCCTGTGACAGGCTGATTCTCTTGACTAGTTCGATTCTCAATGTTTTATACGCATTCACCACTGGTGGGTTCATAATGATGTCTCGAACGTCCAGGGTGTAGCGTGGTTCAATGGCAGTGAGAGCATATCCAAATTTTGTTGAATCTATGGTTATGCCTGCAGCTTGAAAGCTACGGTCCATTATACTGAATCAGAGTTCAGAGTCTGTTGGCGTGAACTCCGGAATCCTTAGTCCAATTCTGTTGATTTCGCTTTGTGGTAACATCGTTGGTGTTTGTTCACTCCCTAATGATGCACTAGGTAGTGTTGTTTCCATGTCTTGATTCCTCGGCTTCCTTGGAGGTGAATGCTCTATTGGCATTTGTGTCTTTACTGATTTTTTATGTTCGTATTTCCGCTTGCCTGCGGTTATCGGGGTCACCAATTATGGTTGTCTGGTTTTTTTTTTTTTGTCCGAAGCGGAAATATGAAGAGGCGTGGAGCGCGACTGATGATGAGACCTCTGGTTGTTGATTGGATAAAACGAGATGAGGAATACCCCGCCCGCTGCGGGTGTGTATAGCCTTTAATCCTAGCGCACGCTGACGGGTCAGGATATAGTGTAGAGGTAGATATTAATAATTCGAGATTAACAATTCATGGGTTTTATTGCACTCTCGCTAGAACAAGCATCGCGATATCCGACGTTTAAAGCGGGCCCAATTGATCGTCCGTCCGGGCGTTCGGGGACATGTTGTCGGTGTTGTGACCGAAAGTGACTGAGCGGGCCTCGTGAAGCTTCCAGGTAGGGTCTGCGTTGCCCGGGTCGTCCGGGAGGAATTTGGCGTTGTGGTCTGTGTCGCCTGGTCCCTCTGGTGCGGAGTCGCTCGACGAGGGTCACTCCGGCGTGATGGGACCCACATGTCGTAGCTTCCACTACGGGGTCGTCGGCTGCGTTGGTGCCGGCTGTGTGGAAGACAGCTGCGTTGATGCTGGTCGTGTCGCCTTGCTCCGCTTTGTCACCCGGGAGCTTGCCCTGGGTCGGCCTCCGCTCCGCGGGCTGGTCGGCGGCTTGGGTAGTAGCTGCCGCCTTGTGGGAGAGCCTATGAGGGTCTTCCTTTTCCGCATCACCTCTCGGTGGGGGCGAAACTTAGGGGGGTCTCTCGGAGAGAGACCTAAAAAAACGTACTGCAGGAGGCGTGAGGGGGCTCTCCTGGAACATGTTGTCGGCCTAGTTCAAGGCTCCCAACGACACATGAGAATGCCGTCAAAAAATTCTGATTCCGGGGTGCCTCGCGCCTCTTGATATACTGTAGAACGATTCTTCTTACGAGTTTGTTGTTCAACCGCGTCGCCCTCTTGGAGCGGCCACGTGCACGTGCGGCGGCCTCGGCGTCTCGCGCCGGCGGCCGCGGCGGCTAACGGCGGCGGCTTCGCGTTTGTACTACTGATAGTGGCAATCCCGCCACAAAATAAAAAAGAAATAGCTGATTTAAATTGACGTTCAAATTTTAGAAAATTCGAATTGTGCGAAAATTAATATTCGAATTGTGCGAAAATTCATATTTGAGTTTATGGCGCCGCTGATTTTTAACTCAATTTCTAAAATTTAAAAATCAAGAACAAAATGACGTTCAGATTTCTACATTCTAAAAACTTTTTTATATTTACTTTCATTTTTAGATTTTCAGTGAGATAATTTTGGATACTGACTGGGCCTTACGTAATACGACAATTTCACCGTCGCTATCTGATATAAATCCAAGTCCATCAATTTCCTCACCGTCGTTATCTGATATAAATCCAAGTCCTTCAACTTCCAATGTTCCATCAGAAGACGAAGAAATTCGGACTGATGGAAAGAAATGTCTAAATAAAATTACAGTGGGTTTACCACATAAAATATATGCTAATCAAAACTGTAGTTCTGTAAGTTATGCTTATATACATTGTTAAAGGTTTCTTTAGTTTGAATTTAATTCTTGCGAGCATGCGTGCCAGGTCTTGACTTAGCGCTTGGCACTCTCGATTGAAGCGCCCTCACTTTACGTTACACACACATGTCAGGAGATTTTATATACATTATCGTAATTTGGTTAGCACTACAATCATAAGTAAAAGAAGTTCATTGTTTCTTTGTAACGTTCAGTTATGCAATAAAGTGATTTGATACAAGACACAAGGAACAACATTTATATACAGTCCACTAAAGCATTAACTAAAGCATTAACTAAAGCATTAACATAAAACATTAACATAAAATGATCCCACAAACCGGATACAACGGCAAGAGAAGTTAGGTAAACACACCGCAAGCACGACAAATTCGCAAAGCAGTAGAATCGATATCAACAAGTATCATACTGCTCATTCCATTATAAGTCGTTCAACATGAACAACGATAACAAGAAAGAACAACTCAAAGGCCTTACCAGACAACGAGGCGCAATGAAAGCAAAAATCACAGCGTTTCATCTCTTTGTAGAAACGATAGAAAGAAACCGCGATAGAATAGAAGAACACGAAGTTATAAACTTGGAACAGAAGCTACATAGGATCAAAGATTTACTTTCGGATTATGACGCATGTCAGGCGGAATTAGAGCAGTTAGTAGAAGACGACACATTAGATGAATGTTACAAGCAAAGATCAGAATTTGAAAACAAGTTCTACGAAACAACGGCAAGGGCGCAGAGGCTTATCAACGAGTTAAAACCAGAAGAGCCAGTTCTCAATCAAGATAACGCAGCACCCTACGACATTGCGTCGCAGAATACAGCTGCACTACATCGTAAAGTTAAACTTCCGCAACTAAAACTCCCACAGTTTGACGGATCATATGATAAATGGCCAGCATTTCATGACATGTTCACCTCCATTATCCACTCAGATATAAGAATCGATTCAATCGCAAAGTTTCACTACTTACAGAGTTCTCTGACGGGCGAAGCCTTGAAAGTTCTAGAGGGACTCGAGATTTCCGCAATCAATTATGAAGCAGCATGGGAACTACTGAACAAGAGATAGAACAACAATCTGATGATCCACAAACACATAGCAGGCCTATTTGAACAGCCGAGGCTAGCAAAAGAAAACCACGAATCATTGCGTAAGATGGTGGACRCTGTTCGTGGTCACATGCGCGCTTTAACAGCGTTAAAACAGCCAGTCAACCAATGGGACAGCGTGTTAATATATTTAATTTCAGACAAGCTGGATACGTCGTCCAAAAGAGAATGGGAAAAGGAGCTTGTAGGGAATGAAGAAACACCAAACATCGAGGGTTTTTTAGATTTTCTCGAAAGGAGATGCCARCTRTTGGAGAAAATAAGCAAACATCTCAAGACACCAGTYGAGTCACAAACAACCAAAACGGTGAGCAAGGCAAAGAGCAATACGACAACGCTCACGCACGCCGCAATAAACAAGGCGAAGTGTCCATCGTGCGAAGAAGAACATGGACTATTTGCGTGCAAATCCTTTATTGATTTGCCAGTAAGTAAAGTGCGCGAATAGAACATGTCAAAGAAAAGAAGGCTTGTCTAAACTGTTTAAAGTTARGTCACATCGCAGTAAATTGCAAATCAGAAAAATGTCGAAAGTGTGGAAAGCCTCATAACACTCTCCTACATTTAGAGAGAGATAAAAATCAAGAAAAGGTGAATAACAACGAAAAACTAGCACTCGAASCGCAAACTATAAATAAGGAAGCGAGAGAAAATGTGTCTGCGCACACAATAACAAGCAAAACTACACGRGTACTACCCACAGCAATTGTTAAAATCATTGGAGAAGATGGGCAAGCGCACAAATGCAACGCACTTCTTGATTCGGGCTCTCAATACAATTTTATGACGATGGGTCTGTGTAACGCATTAGGACTTCGTACAATCAAAGCAGACGTAACAGTAACCGGCATAAATCAAGCCGCAACCAAAATCCTAGAGACAGCGAAGGCTACCATCAGATCAACATACGGCGACTATAGAGCCGAACTCGTGTTTATGGTAGTTCCGAAAATTACATCTCATTTACCCAGCGAGCCGTTGGATCTCAGTAAAGCAAGCTTTCCGAGTAATGTTCCCCTTGCGGATCCACATTTTAATAAGCCAAAAAGGATACATTTGTTAATCGGTGTGGATCTCTTTTGGGAGTTGATTTGCTATGAACYTACAGGACATCCATATCTGTGTAAGACCAAGTTGGGTTATATCGTTTCCGGAAGACTACCCAACGAACGTGTCGACGGTTCCYTATTAGCATGCAATCTGTCAACCAGCACAAGCGACATCTCACGTCAATTGGAACGGTTTTGAGCAATTGAAGAAATATCAAACAATCGCATCTTGTCGCCAGAGGAACAAGCATGTGAAACCCTCTTCCAGAAGACTACTAGGCGCGATGATAACGATAGATTCATCGTGTTTATCCCGTTTAAGTCGTCTACGGACAAGTTGGGTGATTCCAAAGAGTTAGCGTTGCAACGGTTAAGGTTATTGGAAAACAAACTACAAAGAAATGAGACCTTGCGACATCAATACATAGACTTTATGAGAAGCTACAAGGAACTTGGTCACATGAAGAAAATCGWGGATGACAGTCCTTCGAYTCCATCGTATTATCTACCTCATCACGGCGTGATGAAGGAAAGCAGCCTCACCACAAAGATGCGGGTTGTTTTCAACGCTTCTGCACCTACTGCGACGGGCTTGTCACTCAACGATCTACAAATGGTTGGACCTACCATACAACAAGATTTGATATCAATCCTTCTGTGTTTCAGACAACACCCTTACGTAGTGGGAGCTGACGTTGCCATGATGTATCGTCAGGTTCTCGTAGAGCCGTCACAGTGTRTCTTTCAGCGTATACTTTGGAGGGAGAAACAGTCGAACTCAGTCGACACATACGAATTGCGTACAGTCACATACGGAATGGCTTCAAGTGCCTTTCTGGCCATTAGGTGTTTGTTCAGCCTAGCAGAAGAGTATCAGCAGTCCTTCCCCAAAGCGGCAAACGTTATACGTAAGTGCATGTACGTGGATGATTTATTGTTTGGAGCGCCGTCTCGTGCGGAAGCGAATCAGCTCATTGTCGACATAACACGCATCTTGACGTCTGGATGTTTTGAATTAAGAAAATGGATATCCAATGATCCAAGCATACTAGAAACAATCGACAAGTCGGAAGACAGTCATCAGTTCATCAAGGGTGCTCAACGAGGGTGAAGCTACAAAAACCTTGGGATTATCGTGGTTCTTCGTCAAGGACGAACTGGTCTATCATATTACATTGGGTGACGATATCGAGCCAACCACCAAGCGTTGTGTCTTATCATTAATATCTCGATTTTTTTATCCATTGGGTCTCCTAAGTCCGATCGTTATAAATACTAAGATAATGCTGCAAAAATTGTGGAAATTACAACTGGCCTGGGACGATCCACTTCCGTCTGAGCTGCAATACGAATGGACAACATTTACCAAGCAACTCACATTAATTAACGAGCTTCGTATTCCACGCCAAGTCTGTTGCTCATCACCGCGACGAATCGAAATACATGGGTTTGCAGATGCAAGTGAACAAGCATATGGCGGTTGTGTCTACATACGATCTACTGATGAGACGTCGATGATTTCCGTCCATTTATTATGTGCCAAATCAAGAGTAGCCCCGTTGAAACCACTCACAATACCAAAACTAGAGTTGAGCGCAGCTCGTATTAGTAAATTTAATAACCAAGATAAAATCCTCATTAGATATAATAGTTGATTCCATCTATTACTGGAGCGATTCAATTGTCTGCTTAAACTGGATACGACTCGAACCTCATCGGCTGCAAGTGTTTGTCCGGAATCGGGTATCTGATATACAAGCGCAGTCCGACCGCAGTAGTTGGAGGTATGTTCCATCCTCCGAGAATCCGGCGGATTTGCTATCAAGGGGCACGTCAACAAGGTTATTATCCAGTTCAAGACTCTGGTGGCATGGACCAACCTGGCTAAGGGAGYCTGAAAGTCATTGGCCAACTCAATTCGAYCACATTCCTATTGATCCACCCGAGGTGAAGGACACAAATTTAAACGCTTTACACAYCACGACGCACAAACGCATCATACCATTCGAAAAATRCTCCAAACTAGAAAGGTTGGTAAGAATAACAGCCTTTTGTATAAGATTCATAAACATAAGAGTGCGTAAGCTCTCTGTTAARGGCGCTCTCAGCGCACAGGAGATRCGACAAGCAACTATCGTGTTGGTGAGTTTGGCACAGCGAGAGTCTTTTCCCGAAGAATATCATGCATTATCGACAAACAAGGACATATCTGCGCAAAGCAGGATTGAGCTTGAAACCCTTTTTGCACAATGACAATACCATACGAGTAGGTGGCCGCTTAGGGCAATCCGACTTTGGTTTCGACAAAAAGCATCCCATGATACTTTCATCAAGTCATCATCTAACTAAACTCATCTTCTTGAGCGAACATAGGCGCCTTCTTCATGCTGGGCCGCAGCTACTGTTAGCTCACATCAGAGACACCTATTGGCCGATAGCAGATCGAAAACTAGCACGCCAAGTTGTACATCAGTGTATTCGGTGCTTTCGCAGTAAGCTTAAAATCATCATACCACAAATGGCGGACTTACCATTAGAACGCGTAACACCTGCTCCTGCTTTCCATTGCACTAGCGTGGATTACGCTGGCCCCTTTGCGACGAAGGACAGGAAAGGGAGAGGTTGCAAAACTTACAAATCATACATCTGCCTGTTTATCTGCATGGCTACGAAAGCTATTCATTTGGAGTTGGTCTCTGATCTCACTACAGAAAACTTCATTATGGCGCTGCGTAGATTTGTCTGTCGTCGCGGAAGACCCGCAAAAATATCTTCCGACAATGGCACCAATTTCGTTGGAGCTCATTCAGAGTTACATCACCTCGGAGGGTTTCTCAAGGAAAACGAGGAAGAACTGCAAGATCGTCTGGTGACGGAAGGAATTAATTGGAGTTTTATTCCCTCTTATTCACCACATTTTGGTGGCCTCTGGGAAGCGGGAGTAAGATCCACTAAGCATCACTTGAAGCGGGTCATGGGGAACGCACTGCTAACATTTGAAGAATTCTACAGTCTATTGGTGCAAATCGAGTCTATTTTAAACTCTCGTCCACTTTCACCCATGTCTTCACATCCAATGGACTTGCAATCACTCACTCCGGCTCATTTCGTTACTGGCGGCGCATTGACAACCATACCCTGCCCTGACTTGACTGACGTTCACGAAACGCGTCTGTCTCGATACCAAAGAGTTCAGCAAATGCAGCAACATTTTTGGAAGCGTTGGTCCAAGGAGGTCATCTCTGAATTGCAACGTCGTACTAAGTGGAAGACAAACGTGGGTACGCTCAAGATTAACGATCTGGTTTTAGTCAAAGATGACAACCTGCCGCCTCAGCGCTGGCGACTTGGCAGAGTCGTTGAGTTACACCCTGGTACTGATGGTATATCGCGAGTTGCTACTCTCCGCACCACCAAGGGACTTATTCGTCGAGCTGCGATAAAATTATGTCCTTTACCAGTCGAAACGCTTTGAACCCAGAATAGATATTTTATTTCATTTGTTTAGGTCGTTATCTTTAACTACTAATTTGTTTATTTTAAAAGACTCTAGTCTTTCAAAGTGGGGAGTGTGTTAAAGGTTTCTTTAGTTTGAATTTAATTCTTGCGAGCATGCGTGCCAGGTCTTGACTTAGCGCTTGGCACTCTCGATTGAAGCGCCCTCACTTTACGTTACACACACATGTCAGGAGATTTTATATACATTATCGTAATTTGGTTAGCACTACAATCATAAGTAAAAGAAGTTCATTGTTTCTTTGTAACGTTCAGTTATGCAATAAAGTGATTTGATACAAGACACAAGGAGCAACATTTATATACAGTCCACTAAAGCATTAACTAAAGCATTAACTAAAGCATTAACTAAAGCATTAACATAAAACATTAACACACATACACGTAAAATCAATAAACTTATTTTTCTCATTACAAATATTTTTTTCTATTAGACTGTTCTTAAACTAATAAATATCACTGACGAAGGACAACTTATCAAAGCTAGTTATGATAAAAACAGCATTTTTCTGAGAAATAAATTAGCGGAGCTTATAGTTAAGCATGAACTAGTAGGAAATAAAGATGCTAGGTATGCAACTAATACATTTATCATTATTATGTTATAATATTATATAACATATGTTATAAATAATAATAAATTTAATACATTTTGACACCTTAAATATTTTTTTAGAATCTCGACTGAAAGATTTATTCAACTGGCAAAGGAAATATGTGAAGTATTTTTACGTGAAAATCCAAGCATTTATTATATACCATACGTAAATGTGAAGGGAAAACCTAAATCAGCTCGAGGGAAATTATGGAGTGCTTATACATACTTAAGAAAACTTTATAAAAAGTTAGGCCTTATTAATACTTCTACAGAAGGTAAAATAAATTAAAAGACTATTTACTAAAAAAAAAAATAAGAATAATTATAATCTCACTTTTTCAATATATTATTAGATATTATGTATACATTGAAATATACGCATCTAAAAACGCTAGTTAATAAAAATGTGGTTTCTTTATATAATAGAAAACGCATTTTATTTAACACGAGTAGATGCTTAAGTATTTTTATTTTTAATTATTTTTATAAACGTAAATGTTTTTATTTTATTTTTTAGATCAAGAAAAAAAAATCAACTTAGCGAATCTTTTAACAGACGTGAAAGCAGAAGATTATTTGTTATGCTACAAAATAATTCAGAATCATTCACAATAGTTCAAGAATATTGGGGTAAAACTGTAATACAACGAAAGGAAGCGAATAATGGAACTATATATGAGTATTTCAACAAATTTCCTTGCCTTAAATTACTTTTGGGATATATCTTGGTAAGAAATTTAAAGTTAGGGCTAAATATTTGTATTTATCTAAATTTTGTTTTCAGTTGGAACAAGACTTTGACTTTTATCACTCCGATAAAAAAAACTGTTTGTTTTCTAAGTGGTCACAGATTGCTACAGCGCTGTTGAAATTAGCAGAAAACAAGACAGATTCTTACTTAAAGGAGCTTGTTAAAGAATATAAAGAAAAGTTCCCAAATAATAATCCAGAAGATAGTAAGTTTAAATGTGGCGTTAAAAATATATCTTATTTTAATTGTGATTTGTGTTTTAAAGGTCGCACTAAAGAAATATTTGCCTTGAGCATCTTGCTCTTATTTTTTCCATGCAGTTACTTAAAATGTAAGAGGGCAGGTACAAATAGATGGAGGCCTTCAAAAATTGAAATAAGGAAGGGATTTTTACTCCATGTAAAGGTATTTTTTTGTATAAAATTATTGTATAAAAATTTTGTATAAAATATACTATTTTATAGTATATTTTTACATAAGAACGCATTTTTAGATTGCTGGCGACTTACAAAGAGAACTACAAACACGACAGGACAAACTGGCCAGTTTTCATTTAACAGCACAGCCGTTACCTATCATTGTAGGCTCTAATATTGACACTATAGAAAGTTGCTACGTTAGTGTGAATGATATTTTATATAAAGTGGACACACCACTACGAGCCATAGACGTGTGCTTCAAAATTTTTCGTGTTATGAATGCCAGTTATTCTCCAGAAGCTGAAACTGCATTTATTGAGCAAGTAGTGTACAAATTCCAGAAAACTCAAACGTATGTTTCTGTTAATTCTTTGATGTCAGATGTTATGAAATTAACTAGTTAGAACTGAGTTTTAAGTTAGAATTAACATATTGATATTTTTAAGTGTATTAACAAACTGAAAGTTTTAATTTAGAGTTACACATTTTGATATTCTTAAGCGTTTTGACTCAAAAGTTTTAATTTAGAGTTATGTTTAAATATTTTTAAGTGTTTTGACTTAAAAGTTTTAATAATAAGATAAAATAGATTCAGCTCGTATTTTTCAAAACAATAATATAAAAAAAAAGGCCAACAAACGAGCAGTAAGATGTTGTTAAAAAGGTCGTAAGAATTTATTATACAAAAATACAATCTTCAAAATTGTTTACATAAACGATCGTTTCGATTTTCACTAACAAGTAAACCTACCCAACTTTCACTCGCCGATTTTTTTGTAACTTGGTATACATATACTACATTGAAAAATATTTGACACGTATTTTGTTATATCGGCCCAAAATGATATTTAGGGATTAAAAACATCCTTTTAACCCCTTAACGAATTGATCACATTTGCTT
>JANQDE010000887.1:7860-22294 GCA_037157785.1 Cephalotes varians
TGTCCCATTAAAAAAAACCATTGTGACCTTGAAATAACCTTCAAAATTGACCTCAAGGTCAAAACCAATGGTACAATTAAAYGACCCCCTCTGTCCTGRTCAACTTTTATCTAAACCATTTTTTTATAGATACCGTAATTTGGAAGATATTCGGGTCCATAGATTAAAATGACTCACCCTGTATATATATATATATATATATATATATAAGTTAAAAATTAAATTGCAAATGTGTTTATATGTGTAAGAATACACAACACATTTGTTTAAAAATAAATGCACTTTAATAGCAATCAACATTTTTTTTGAATCAAAATAGAATATCCTAGATGCTTTATATATTAGTACAATTACAAATGGCCTTAGATAATGATAAGAAAGAATTTATGTCTTGGATCAGAAGAGGTCAAATTAARATATTCTGAAAAGATATATTGCTATGTGAGTTGAGATAAATCTTTTATATTCTTTGATTTTTAAATGGTTTGGAATATTCACTCGAGATTTCATTATATGTGCACTRTCTTCATAATTAGTGTCATTTAAAATTGGTTTATGGAATAAGTTTAAAAAGGCAAAAATAATTTGAAGACAATCGTTTGTCAAAGTTGCATTATGAGATGGCAGAGAAAAGATTTTGAATTTCATTTAAGTCGATCAAAAACTTGTTCTATTACCCAGCGACATTTCGTGACAAATCTTGAGGTATTTGCTTTAACAGTATCAAGTTGACTAAGCCCGAAACAATAAACATGCAATTTCTTGTTGGTAGTTAAGAAATTCACAACATCACAAAAATCTCTATCTGAAACGATGTCGCCTTCATGAATAGTGTTCATTTCATTTGAATATCTACTGAAACAATCTTGTAATATAGTTGCATCTTGTAATATAGTTGCATTATTGTGAGTTGCGTCAAATAGTCCAAGAATAAAAAGTATCCAACCGTCAGGCGACCCACTATAGATTTGACGAATGGCATTTTTTTCTGCTCACTCCACAATTGCTTTTATCCCGTATAATTTTTCGATTTTTGTGTAAGACGGTAGGTGGCATCAAATATACTACAAGTTTTATCATCGAGAATATCAAACAATGTTTTTGTCATTGGAGTATGAGCGATTAAGGGAGGAGCCCACGGTAAAATTTTCAAAAAATCGATTTTTTGGAAACACTTTTAAAAAATCGTTTGAACCTCCAAAAATATGATGCATATTCGTTTATAGCTAAAAAAAATTTTTTTTAATGTTTTTCGAACTATTTTTGAGGGGCGTTCCGAGCGCTGAAAAGCGCCTTCGGCGCAGGTACACGCGGTTTTCGACCCTTTTAAGTTTATTATCTTTGGGGAAAAAGTTATCTAGTGGAAGGGCAACTGTATGGAGCTGGAATCGCTGATTAGAGGTACGTACAAAACTTTATAAGTTATTAACAATGTATTGGTACCAAAAACTTTAAACGTGATTTTCTCAAAACCATGTTGTTGAACTCGGCATGCAGCATAACTCAAACAATTTTTACCCGATCAACTTGAAATTTTAACTAAWGCTTTCTAGATGRATTTCAAAGAGAAGTACAYGAGCTTTTTTCGATTAATTGAAAATTGTAAAAAATATATCGCTTTTTATACGAACATTTTGGTTGAAAAATCGAACTTTTTTTTCAAACTTGTCTCTATTTTTTTGGGGGGGGAATTTTTTAATTTCCCTGTGTACTTCTCTACTAAAACTAATATATTTAACGAAAATATTTCACTTTTTGTTCCAAGATCAAGTCTACGACAGTTCTGCTGCGTACCGCGGAGAGGATCGGCTGAAAACCAGTCGTGCTACAAAGACTCGTGTGCCGCCATTTTGTATTTTTTTAATCACTTAAAAATTTTTTTTTATACTTTAATATATGTCTAATGAAGCCTAAAAGTCTGTTTTACTCTACACCTTATATCTTTCTAAAAAAAAAATATCAAAGAAGGCATTCGAAAATGGGCATTCACCGTGAGCTCCTCCCTTAATACTAAGCGATCGTTGTAATTAATGAATTTTAGAATTAAATTCTTATGAAGATCCTTTCTTGCTAAATTAATGTAATTGGCAATCGTTCGCTTGTAAACTCTAAACAAAAAAGCTAATTGGTTATTAGAAAGGGCAGTACGTAATTTGCATAGAAAAACAACAACATGACAACACAAATTTTGATGAAACAACAGATTTGCTGGAATTTTTTTTTATCGTAAGAAAATCATGTTTTAAATGTCTCACCGTTCATAGAATTTTGTCAATATTCAATATAAGTTTGTTATTGTTTTTCAATTCTTGATAGTATTCATACATGAGATCACTGACTATTCTCTGCTGTTCAACACTCACTTCTTGTGAGACTTGCTTGACAAGTGACCAATAATTAGTAATGCCATGTTTACTGCATATACGAGCATTATATTGAGCTAAGAATTTATAATTCATAAGTAGCTCATAGCGAATGTTTGGAACTGAAATAAGATTTTCATTATCTTTGCAATTAAACGTACATTGGCTATGGCAATTGATTCTCTTTCGATAAATATATAAATAGATAAATAGATAAGGCTGATTTTGATCAGAGGGAGGCAATGACATGTACGTTTCTTACTCAGTTTATAATATGTCTGACAGACTTTGCTGTTTGATGGAATATTACTTTCTTCAACTAATTTTCGTTTTTTTCGTAGCCAATTTTAATAGACTGAGTACTCACCGAGTACTTCATTTATGATTTATTTTTAAATAAAAATGTTTTTAATTTTTGTCCGCCATATTGAGTTAGTCATTTATAATTAGCGAAGAAACACCTACATATTTTCCATAGAAATTAAAAGATTTTTTAAATATATATTCGTCATATTAAATCGGCCATTTCGAATTTTTTTGAAAATTCTTATTTTAAATTCGTTGTCAGTAACCAGAAAAACCTCCGGATACGAAATTTTAAATTATTGGACAGATATAAAAATTCGTGCTTCAAAACGTATGGACTGACGCTTTAACGAATTTTGACTATTTTGATCCCCCATATCTCTTAAACCAATTATAAGCTCAACTTGAAAATTTGTTGTGATTATGTCTCATTATAAGCTATCATTTGATATACAATTCAGTTCCAAAATCAGGACCAAAAATGAGCTAAAAAATCACTAATATAGCTGTCACTCTTTACGACCTGTGGGCTGAAATAGTATTATTATTATTATCATCATTTTAAGACACACATTGTTCTAAAAGAAATTTAAAAAATGTATATTTGAAAATCGAGAGACAATCTTTGCGTAAAATTATTGTGTGTCCAGATTATAAAGCCAAATATTGAGCTAATGCTAAACTTAAACATCGAGTCAAATATTTTTTATGTCTATGATGCGACAACGATAGTCTATCTGAATGAAATTCTAAAAAATAAAACGTAAAACTTTTCTACTTATAATTTACAAATAGTGAACTGCAAATATAATAAGATATTTTATACTAAATTATGTATTAAATGTTATATTTTTATGTCGTTAAACATAACCATAAACTATTCTAAGTAGAATTAGTTTATAAGTATGTAACAAATAAAAAATATTACATAAATTATATTATTAGGAACAGGGAAGGTTGAGAGAAGGAAGAGGAACAGGTGGAAGGAACCGAGAGCAGGAAGAAGATGGAGAGATTGAAGAAGATAAGGACCGCGGAAAGATGAAATCTCGAGGGAGGCTTGAAATGTATAGGAGAAGAATTAGGGAGAGAAGTGGCAGTTCGACGACAGGTAATAATATTTTGACGTGGTGACTTTGATAGAGATGACAGGGTCACTATGGAAAGTATTAAAGATGCCAGGAGTAAAGAGACAGATAGAAGATGGAAGATTGGAGAGAATATCTGAAAACAAGGAGGTGGTGGCATATATGAAGGTTTCATGGAAGAATCCAGAAACAGAAAGAGTGAGTCAACGACGTGTAGTGAATCCACTCTTGTGGAGGAGATGGAAGAGATTGGGAATAGGTATATGAGTAGGAATAAAGATAGAAATTAAGAATTTAGGTTATTTAAGGTAGAAGGTGAATAGATGTGAGAGTACAAAAAAAATTTATAAACCAAGTCTCCTTCTAAACTAATGTAAAGCTTGAAGTGAAATAAATTTTATTTTACATAAATTATATTATATAATATAAAATATATAATATAAAATATTATATATAAATTATATATATATAAAATATTATATATAAAAATTGTCTGTCAAATTTTGTTCACTATTTTGTAAAATAAAATTTAAAGAAAAAGAAGATTATACTGTCAATATCAATAATGAAAGTTATGGCGTTATTCTATTTTCCATGTTGGACAAGCCAGAAGAGCCGAAATAGGTAGATGATGTAAATGTACATATCGTTTCCGTATTCTGGCATCAAACCTGAGACAGACGTGCACGAAAGAAAACCGAATGATACTATAAATGATGTTCCAGCGCAGATCTAAGTATATTACGGATGATACAATGTACTAAATGTACTAAATGAGATGATACGCATGATATCATGTGCTGTTAAGGCCAACAAGATACAAACTACTACTCCAGACCAGTTTCTCTGGAAAAATCACATTCAAAATCTTATTTCGAAGTAGTAAGTCTCAATATTGAATTTTTTTTTTTTATTTACTGTTATTGAGGGAAGCATCAATTTCTCGAGTTTCGAACGCTCAAAATTCGGATGACTTCTTCCGCTGCTATTACGGATTACCTAATCGAGATCGGCGAATCTAATCTCCGTGGCATATGTCATCACAGGTGGACTGATTGAAACCCCATCTAAACAATTCGTGGTGATTATTATAGGATGGACTGATTGAAAATGACAAAGTTCAAAATTCTTCACCTTCTCCGGAATCACTCAATCACATTTAATATTGATTGTCTTTGGAGCTCGGGTAGAGAAGATAATTCCCGCTAATTTCAAAACTGGCACGCGTAATAATTTTCATTAAATTTTAGTCGATGTTCAAATTCTACCAAGCTATAAGAAACAGTCTTGCATGGTCGCTAAGAATGTCCGAATCGACGAAACAGGCGGGCGTAAAAATTGCAAGAGAAAGCTTTGGTCGATGTTAATCGAATAGCTTTAAGTACCGCGAGTCTTTCGAACGCACAATCCTTTCTGGAGTGAGTTCCTTTTTTAAAGAAACGGTCTGACTTTTCGCTCGGCGTGCGAAAGTCCGGGATCGGATCTAGCCCGTTGGACCAAAAGAAATAAAGAAACGTGGTTTAATATGTATTTTAACAGAAAGAAACAGTGATGATTTATTCAATTTTAATCAACATATTTACACGTGAAGAGCGAAAACAGTTAGTTTATCGATTTATTGAACGGCCGATTTATACAGCGGTGCTCGTGCGGAGCGAACAAGTAACGCTTTATACTTCCATCGTTTACAATAGATTCGGTCGGTATGATTTACAGCGGCGTTTATGCGGTATCCTGTGCGGACGTACGAAGCGAAATGTTTCGTGTGAGCGGTGTCGGTACTTTACAAGCTTGCATGCGACGGCTAGTAAACGGACAAAGCGTGAGGCAAACATGCCCTAAGCAACAGATGAAACAAAAGTTTATTAGTTCATGCTACAATTTATATACACAATTTATTTATAGTTAACGCGTATGACAGACTGCGATTTACGAGTTCCTAATCTTCTTTTTTGTCTGTTACCCCTCGCTTGGAATCAGATTCTCTCTTGTCCATTATTACTTTTACAAATGTCAAATTTGAAAAAATAAAAAAAATTGCTGTTTTTTAATTATATATGAGCAATTTTTTCTTATTTTTTTAAATTTGATTTTTTGGAAAAAAAACAATGCGAAAATTATTTTTCTAATTATTTTTTGTGTTTTCATTATTATATTATTATTTTTCTTATACCAAATAGTAATTTTACAAAACGAAAAAGTATATGTGAATATATATGCACATATTATATATGTTTATATATGTTTATATATATTTACATATATTCTTATATGAAAAATTTTTTACCGGGCAACGATTTCCACACTATGTGACACCTGTGTATCACATCTACACTTACACGCACACATTTATTTAAAACTCGCTCAACTCTCTAACTATCTAAGGTGATTATTTCGATAATTATACTTTTATTAATTATTTTTATTAATAAATTTTAAATGTTATTTATTTTTCATAATTAAATTTAAGGACCTCGTCTTCTTCTTTTCACTCTCATAGAGATTGCATGTGGTCCAGTTAAATGGATTAAATTCCTTGACACGAAATTAGGACTTTCATTCGTACTGCTCGCAGGAAAAGATGTTATAATGTCTCCTTAGGACATTGATCTGTACTCCGGAGCCATAAAAGCTCGTTCAACTCGCGCGCCTCTGTACGTGTATCTGCGAGACAGAATTTTTGAACAACACCCTTCCATATTCTCTTCTTCTCAGTCCATCCTTTTCTTTAAAAAATTTTCAGAGTTTGGACGTAATATTACATTATTTTAGATCACTCATCATGATTATTACAAATGTCGTCTGTTTTTTACTGATGTTTATTTTAAAATTTCATTTTTTCACTCTATATTTAATATGCCTTTATGTTGATATTACGTTGATATTACCATTAAGCTGATGAAGACTAAGTCAAAACTTTTTTTTATTATTCTAAATTATTAGAGAATAAATTATGTTATTTTTTTAATTCTTTAATATCTAATATTGTTCTTAAAGTTGTTTCTCCCTCCTTACATTTGTTAATTTTTTAAATAAAAAACAATTATGTATCTAATAAAATCTTAAATCTAAAAAAAAAATTGGTAATAATAAGATTTTATTAAAAAAATATTTACATTTTATGCTGTAATTAATTTTAAATTTTGATTACTAAATGGAAAAAAAATTAATAATTGCAGTTGTCTGCATCCAAATTAAATTAAAATTAAATTAAATTAAATTGGTTAACGGGAAACAAGAAAAATATTGTTGCAAGCTATTTGAAAGACTTATTGGGAATTAGATCAAGCGAAAATTGATAAGCAACAAGCTGTTGATACTAATGATTTTCTTTTTAATTAAAAAAAAAATTATTCTGAAGAGAAAATATTATACAAAATTTTTAATCGATCTACTGTAATATTGAAATGTTAAACGAATATTTAAAGCCTAAAAAGTCCTTTATTAAGTATCACACACTACTTTCAAATAGTGCTTAGACGAATTATTTAGCTACAGAAGTTCCATATTAACGTCACAAAGAGGTCATTTTAATGATGATACAATGAAACAGCAACTTTAAAAGTAAACAAAAATGTTAAATAAAATGTAAGTCTTTTTAAAATTATTTTTATTTTTAATGAAACAGTATGTGGCCAACTTTCGTCCCCACAGTCGCCGTTGACGAAATTTGCTATACGACTCACATAAACAATAATAATACAAGATGGCCGTAGCACAGATGATAAAGTGCTAGATTACAAACTGAAGGATCCAGGTTCGATTCCATCTCATCGTGCCACAATATTTTTCGCTCACAACAGCATAGCAAAGGCATAGCAAGTCAACGACCTTCCCGCAAGCAAAACACCAATCGGAAACTATTCACCAAGGGTTGTAACAGCCACAGTGAATCTACCCAGGACACGAAGCTCGGTCTACGCAGTGAGGGACAACTCATCCCTACACTGGCGACCGGCTACGAACGAATACGCTAGGAACGCGGGCGACAGTAGGAGGATCCTGAAGATCCCCAAATAGTATTTAGCAAAAACTTAAAATTTTATATATCCACTATGTAATATATGTATATATCCGATAAAAAATTTTTTATATATTGTATAAATATATAGAATTCAATACAAATTATGTTTTCCTATATATGTCCACGTATGTTCTTCTTCTCACAAATAATTTTCGTTTGTGTGTGTGTGTGTGTGTGCGTGCGTGCGTGCGTGCGTGCGTGCGTGCGTGCGTGCGTGCGTGCGTGCGTGCGTATGCAAACAGATTTTTTAACGGGACAAGGTAGCATCAAAATTACTTCGTGTCAGCAATATCGTGTGACAGCACTGTGTGATCCTTTAAATTATTACGGCAATATAATGAAAACAGTATAAACTTGAATTACTTGATAAGATGCTGTCCGAAGAAGTTGTCATATCGCGAAGATAGTGATTTGTTAACAAATGCAGTTGCTAAAATTCTAATAGCAACGACGCTTGATGTGCAACATGCCAGTATAATATAGATTGTTATCAGAGGTATAACTGATGCGATCTAATTTGTAATTGCTATATTGAAATTAGAAAGCTGATTATTTGATTATCAAGGATGATTAAAAATAATGGAGTAAGACAGTCATATGAAGAATTTTATTATTATTTAATACACACGCTCTTCATATTGTATTGTATATTTTAGAATATTCATGACGATAATAAAATATTAAATATTAAAATAAAAGAATTATAGTAATATTAATAATATGAAACAAATAATAAGTAAATGTGCTAGTATTAAAGATATAAATGATACAGACACGAATAAAGATGTAATAAGGAGAATGCAGATAATATTTATTCAAAAGTAAACGAAATGTAATATAACAAAAAATGAAATATATATTTGATCACATTGCAGAAGTATTAATTGCACGCACTGTCGTTTTGAAATAATTTGAGCCGCTACTACACAAAGTATGATTGTTCAGAGTACTATATAATTCATGATTCGATAAACTGAAAATGATCTTCTTGATTTTTAACTTGAGAAAGTCGTGTGTATACCTTGAGTCGAATTTTTGAAACGATTTCATTATATCCTCGTAATTCTAAAAATTTATTCGCTCTATGGAGCACCTAAAAAAAAAACAAAAATTGTTCAACATTTAATAATCCATTYACTTTTATTCCACAATAAAAATAAAACTTCACATAGCACTCAACAATTTTTCGCTTTTTACATAAGCAATGTGTGTATAATCGCGCATGCGTATGGTGATTTGCAAATGCGTATATGCACATTCATTCATACAAAAAAATTTAAATCCTATTAGTTTATCTCCTCATATACGTGTTTCATCCTACATATTCATCCGCACACATACGCGCATTTTTTCTTCCATACATTCACTCTTTATTATCCCAGCCACTCATATAACATTCTATCTTTTCAGAGTGTATGCGCGCATACGTGTATATGTGTGCATGAACGCGCGCGCGCGCGCACGCGCACGTGTGTGTGTGTGTAAATATTATACGAAATCTTTAATAATCTTTTTAATAYAAAGTTAATTAGCGAACGTGGTAGTTACTTTCACTATACTTACCTCATAAAGTTGATCTTCATTATATAAATGATTAACGATATCAATATATCTTACAGCTAGCCTTATATCTCTATAAAATCAACACATATGTTTATAATTATGTATAAAATCTATTATTAAGAGTAGTATTCGTTTAAAAAGAGAAATATCATTACTTAGGTTTTATAGACAGAAGTTCTCTTATAGCGCTATTCAGAGACACAGAGCTGTGAAAAATCGTCGAAACAACTGAATGAAAAATGGTTATAGAAACACGTCTAATCACAGTAGTTAATTCAGATTTGATAAAACCCCAGAAGGAATCGAAACTAAAAGCAATCACAAATCCTTGTAAGTTATAAAAATTATGCAGACCACAAACTAAATATAATAAATATGATAAATGCTCATGGATAAGTTTAGTGGAAAATATATTTTTTACAGTGAATCACACAAATTTATCAGATTCTCGTAAACCGTTACAATATGTCCATTTCTTCCATYCTGGTAATATTCTATGTATTTTAGGAAAAAAATAAGAACATATGTTACTGTACGTATATATATAAAAATGTAGGTATTTTGGTATTTTGGCAAAAAATAAACTTTATTAGTTATGAATGTACTGAAACTTACTTGTTTGTATCAGGATCTTTCAAATGAAATTGTAATTTTTGTTTAGCCATTTCTAAACACCGACTGTGACCAAGCGTACATGCCCATTTTAAGATTTCTTGTCTTAAATATTTAATAAAATCATTTTCCGTTGGATGTTCTTCAGATCCTAGTATTTGCAGTGGACCATCCAACAATGCTTTTAATTTTTCCTAAAACAATATGAATTTATATTGATTCGTTTCTATAATATGTGTACGTGAATTTAAAATTTTTTAAATAAGTGTCTCATAGAGCAATATATCTTTATTGTTACTCGTAAATCAAGTAAGATTGTTAATAAAAAAAACGAAAACTTTGAAGATAAATATATAGCAAGTTATCAGCGTTATAAGCAAAAATAACAGATATGTGTAATTTTACTAAACACTTTTGATTATTAGAGATATTTTTTAAATAAATATCTCAAATAATCATTTTTAAATAAATGTTAATATACACAAAATGTTTATCATCCCAAATATAATATCGGAAACGAGAAATAATTTCTCATTATAAATTTTTCGTGTTTAACATATGATCGCAGAATATTATGAATCTTGCCGTTCGTATATATATTATTTATCTTTTAAGAATTGCATAACGATATAAAGACAATGATGTGTACGTGTCAATAGTTAATTAATGTTCTTTATTAAATAAAATTTCTTTACCGTAATTCTAAGACTAATCGGGTGTTTATGTATACTATAGTATGTACTGTTTATTTTGTGTGTTGTAATACTAAATGGAATCACATTCGATACATATTCAAACATTTTTATCATAGGATACCACGTAGAATAGTCTGTTTCTTGGAATAGTAAGTAATTTGATAATTCCCAGAACATAGAAATGTTGAATTTGCGTGCAATCGTGAAATGAATTAAGTCATCAATAGTTTTAACAGGATTAATGACATTAATATCTTTATATTCTTTAGAATTCAAGTACTGTACAATTTTACGCCAGTTTTCGGTGTCATAAATAACGCGATAATATCCTGTTGTGCAACAAAAATTTTTTATTGAATTATGTGCGATTGATTAAATTGAGGAAGATAAATTCAATTATTTCTGCATCAATTTTACACGCACGCACGCACATATATATTAAACAAATGTAAAAGTAATATATAGAAAAATATCATACATCATTTTACTAATAATTTTAACAAGCGTATTGAAAATTTAGATAAAAATATACAGTATTTTATAGTATTGCATAAATTTAAATTAAACTGAAACATAGAAAAACAATATCACAAAACAATATCACGCTACGTAAACAGTAATATTTGTATGTAATATTTATATTTACTAAAATATAAAATAGAAAAAAGTATATTTTGTAGAAATGTCATACCTACTACCATATTCATGCAATATGTAGAATATGTTAGATATTTATAAATAAGAATTATGTTTAATATAAGTGTCAACAAATATTAATCAACAAATAATTACATGGAATGCATATAACAAATTTACTGATAAATATTTACCAGCTTGCTGATCGTTAACTATTAGCCAATCATCTTTCATAATATAATCCATGTTATAACATGGTTTTTGTGGTGTTAGCCATAAATGGATGTTTCCATAAAAAAAAACCCTTCATGATAAGATTTATAGGTATCCATTTACCATTTACCATAACTTGATACATTGAAACGTTGTGCCACCCTCCAAGAAGAGTTTCCTTTCGTACAATTCACGATAGGATAATGCCTGTATACTAGCCAATCTTGAATATCACTTGGTTTGAAATATGGAATTGATGTATTAGCTTCTTATAGCTATGTCTTCTTGTGTAGACCAGAATTCAATGGGAGTCAGTGAGCGAAACGCGCTAAATTTAAAAATTTATTGATTGCAGTTTTAATTGGGACTTGTGAAGTTAGCACGATATTCTATTAATACAAAGAAAATTGTAACAATTTCAGTAGCGCTCTTCATAGTACTACAGTACCTTATAGAGATAAAAAAATGTTCCGCATTTTTTATCCTAAAAAACCCCAAATGAAAATATGTCGTGCTAACTTCGCGAATCTAGCAGGGCACTGCCTCCTCTAAAGTACCAACAACAACACATATGATCAATTTTGGAAACATTTCCCATTAATAATACTAGAGTTCTACTACAATGTGTAATATGAAAACAAAATTCTGCTTTTTTACTACTATTTATGCAATTTAAATGTACAAAAAGCGACAATTGAAGAAAAAGTAATGTGCTGGTTATTTCCCACAGTTTTAGCGATATTTTTCGTTAAGGATATTGTATGCTCTACAATCATTTCATCATATTTTTCGTTAAGGATATTGTATGCTCTACAATCATTTTTAAACATAGTTCCGATGCTAGGTACTTTTAATTAATTGTTTAGTTTCCTGGTCCAGCACGACAATTGATGAAAAAGTGCCGTACTAGTTACGTATCGTTATTCTCGCTACAGACATGATGGCAAAATATATTTTTCTATTCAGTTTAGTCCACTCTACCCATGAGCGGTGTGCGAGTTACGTCAGACTGTAGATGTACAAAATTCGGTGTAAGTTTATGAGAGCAGAAAACTGTTACTACATAAGTATTACATGAAGGATTCATGCTAATAAATTATTTGCTATATGTACGTGTAATAGTGTGTGGACACATGATAATTAAAATATTTTCTGATGAGTATTTAATACATTATGTTTTTTATGTTTCTGTAATCCAAATGTAATATATTGTACATTACAGTGACTCGTGAAATATGTAAATCGATGAGATAMAGARAGATWTAMARTGRAATRAAGAGTGARTACGAAGGCGCATCGTTATTGCAAATGTAAGTACCCAGATAGCAAAATGCTAGCAAATTGGCAATAAAATCGATCAGATTCCCATTGTATAACCATAGCTGTGTCTATGTCTGCATTTGGCTCAGGATTTGTCGGCAAAGCCTGCCGACATGTTATGCCAACAGATTGGCAGCAGAAATCGAACAGACTCTGCTATTTTGTACGTATTTGAATCATGACGTCATTGCTACTGAAAAATCTTTAAAAATTATGTTTCTCTTCCTTTATATTTTTATTTTAAAAGTAATTTTAAATATCATGATAATAAGTAAAAAATAAATAATATAATGTTTTATTAATAGAAATTAAAATATTTTACGTTAAGATACATTAGATTCTGAAAATGTCTAAAGGAAAAGGAAAAATATCGTAGTCCTTGTTCTCTGTACCAATACCAGCAATCATTTTCGATAACTAGGTTCATTAGCTTCTTTGGTCCAAAAATACAATCATATTTTGCACTAATAAGTGCACGTATAAATAATGCACAAATAATTACATGTCCGAGCTTCGATAGATCTTGGTTATATAGAGAATTCGATAAATTTTACATGCGAGAAACGAATATCAACAAGCACTTCCTAGTGATAGTCTTGCAAATATTTAGTAACAGCGCAGATCCTGTTCGGTTTCTGCCGCCAATCTATCATCAAGTTCCATTAGCAGGTTCTGTTTGATTTTTGACGCCAATATGCTGGCATAGAATGTCCAACCGGTGTCAGATTTCTGACGGCAATTTGGCTACATCGTTTGATATTACAGATTTTGTATAAGATTTGTTGCTCTTTTGTTATCAAACATTGATAGCATGCTCTGCTCAAAATCTGTCTCTGCAGGTTTGGCTATCTAGGTATTGTAATGAAATATGATCTATATTAATATTTTGTATGGCTCTCTCTCTCTCCCCCCATCCCTCCCTCTCCCTCCCCCTCTCCCCCCCCTCTCTATCCCTCTTCCTCTCCCCCCCCCTCTCTCTCTCTCTACAGTACATTAGTACATATAGCTGATCATTCATTAGCTCAGCCGACTGTCTATCGAAATATATTGGAATGATCAAGAAGAGTAGCAAGATTGCTTAACGTCTTCGATGAAAATCGTTCCACATTTTTTATTAAGACAAGTAGACATTTTTTTACGTGGACACAAGAGTGCTGACGTGTGTAAGTGGGTCACAGATGACTRATTGCTTACGAGCGATTTCGATCGATAATTCGGCATGAACAATGAATATGCAGAATACCGATTTTCGGCATGTAAGAAGGCAATAAAAAATAAAGTTGTTAAATGCAAGTCTTGTGTTAAACTTTTTTACCACCCGGGATGTGTTATTAAACATAAAGTTTATGATACAAACCGGGAATTAATCCCATGTGCTGGTCCGTTTGAAGAGTTCTTCGTTGAAAATATCCAAGAAGCAAATATGAAGAAAGCGCCGGCGTTGGCAAAGAGCAACAGGGAAAGGACAGGATCTACAGGATCTATAAGTTCTACAGGATCGTTCACGACACCGAGTAGTGAAAATAAATCATCAGGAATAAGTGGATCAACTGGTATTGATATAAAAATAGATTATCTTATAAGAACTGTAAAAGAAATCAAAGATGAAACAGC
>JANQDE010000888.1:0-20001 GCA_037157785.1 Cephalotes varians
CATTAACGCGTGTGTGCGTGGAAGTGTAGGCGCGTGGTCGCGGAGGAGCGTGGATGCGTGAAAACATAGGCAGGTGGGCGCSTGTGAGCGGAGGCATGTGGGAACGYGGACGCGTGAACGCATGTGAGCGTGCGCGCGTAGGAACGTGAGCGCGTGGACGAGTAAGCGCGTGGGCGYGTGAGCGCGTGGGTGAGTAGGCGCGTGGGCGCGTGGAAGCATGAACGCGTGAGCGAGTTGGCGAATGGGCGCGTGGGAGCGTGGGAACGTAGGCACATTAACGCGTGTGAGCGTGGGTGTGTAGGCGCGTRGTCRMGCRKGAGCGTAGGAGCGTGGGTGTGTGGAAGCGTAGGYAAGTGGGCGCGTGTGAGCGGAGGTGCGTGAAAACGTGGGAGCGCGAACGCGTCTGAGCGTAGCCGCGTAGAAACGTGAGCGCGTGGGCGGGGTGGTGGAGAAAGAGTGATGGGTGGGATGGTGGAGGTGAGGTGGAAAACAAATTTCCATTCTCAGCACCCTCTTTCTCAAAAGAGAGACATGGTCATAGGCATGATAGACAGAGCACTTTTATTATCGCATCCGAGGTATTATGAAGAGAATTTGTGTCAAGTAATTGAGACACTTCTTTATAACGATTATCTACTAAAATTTATATTCGAAATAGTTCACAAAAGGCTGAAATATCATTCCACAAAAAATAAAAGTGTTAAAATTAATAATGAAAAAATAAGGATTCAATTTCTGATTGGTTTACGCTTCCCTATGTCCCTGGGATTTCGGACAAAATTAAAACAACAATTATTTATTAAATACAAGGATAGCATATTTCAGTCTCAATAGATTAAAAACCATCATTAAAGGACATAAAGACACGCTTCCAGTAACAAAATCTAAAAGTGAGGTGTATAAAATTTCCTGCGAAGCTTCGTATGTGGGACAAACGAGGCATCAAGTAAAAATGAGGATTACAGAACATAGAAACCATATTAAAAGAAATACCAACACACTAATTCTTTTCATGATTCATATTCTTCAATAATAAACAGAATCTAAGTAGATCATAAACATAGCTCTGACCGTCTTTGCGAATTTATATTATTTTAACGTCTGTCTTACTTGTATTAGTTTAATCATCTTGACAACATGTAATTTTAACGTCCGCTTAATAATGCAACGTCAATTGAAATTGTTCACGGTGATACATGATATGACTGCGTTATTCTAATCTATTTTCTTCAAAAAAAACTGCTACGTGTAAGTCAAAAAACACGTCATGTTGTATTCCTTTATCCATTGGTGCGCATGCTTACAGGCCTCAAAAAACGTCTCGAGTTACATGACCATGCAACTATCGTTAGCGACACCAATTTTATATGTTTTGACCGGAAAAATGGAAATACTTCCGAAGATTGAGAACTTAGTAAGAATTATTTATTGAGTAAGAAGTTATTGTTACTGAAGATGGCTCAAAAACGAGCCGAAACGTCATGTATATGTAATGTATATATAATATATAAATATAGAAAGTTTAATTTTATATTGAATGTAATATTATGTAACATTTTTCTGTATGTACACGCGCGCGCGCTCGCGCGCGCGCGCACATACGCACGCTTGCACGCACGCACGCACCAATACGTACAGCAAATGACTTGAACTAAGTTGTAAGTATTACTTATTTTAAATATTTCATTATTATAGTTCATATCCGCAACTCTGTCATAAGCATTAAGTTTTTTACAAGAATCAAATTCAAAATAGTTACTAAATCTTTGTATCCAATTTGCTTCATATTTAAGAATATGAAGTTAAAACAAAAATCTGTTATTTTTATTCTGACCTTTTTTCGAAAAAATTTTATAACTTTAATAATGAAATATTTGAAATAAATACTATTTACATAATACGAATCATTTGCTATATGTATTGATGGGTGAGTACACGTGCGTGCGTGCGCGTGTATATACAGAAAAATGGTACATAAATATTACATGTTTCAAGTACATGATAAGTGTATTGTAAAATTATAAAAAATTTATAATAATTATAATTATAAAAAATATATTCTTTGTAAAGCTAATCGTTACTTGAAAGTAGAAAAATAAGAATTGCGTCATTATTGTTCTTACCACTAAAATAATATTTTTCTACATGTGCGGACAATTGCTTGGCGCGCCGGGGTAGGGACTGCCTGGCAAGCATCCCGCGCCGCGCACATCTCGAATCCCACCATCATTCAAGCGGCGCGCTGGCCACGCCATCTCCACTCCCCGCGGGTTGCGCATCGAGTTATCAATGGGCGTACATTTGTCAGTAGAAAGCTGAGCGGACGCGCGTATTGAGCAATCTTTAAAAATTAATATCTCGTTGACTATTGCGAAAAGTTGAAAATATTAGAGGATTTTCCGTCTTAGTTTAGTCCGCTCTAGATGCCTATAAAAATTGTCACCAGAATTATCAAACACCATGTATATACATTTATTTGTCATTCACATATCGACACACTATTTACAATATTATTTAAAGCATAAATTATTAATTTGCAATGTATGAGTGAATTTTTATCATAAATTGTGCGCAAAATATTCGCCGCATCGCATTTATTGGCGATATAACTTTGACGTAAATAGATTACAAATTGCTTAAATTTTTCATTTATACAGTGTGTTTTCTCATATAGTTCAAAATATATAATTGATACAATTCTAATACGAACAAGAAAAGTACAGTCGACGACTTCATGTACAAGCAGGTTGTGACGATGCGCCTTGAAAACGTATCGTTCCGACGATTGTTCCTAGTCATCATCTGCCGGACGTTATCCGAATAACCAGCCATGAGACGAAGAAGAATACATTGCGCCCGAAAAATCATCATGGTTTCGATCACGCGCGCGCCGAAGATTGATCAATTATCGCCGATCCGACGTCTTACTTATCTTATCTTGTCGGAATCCAACATCAGTCAGTACCGTACGAGACCGAATATTCCGCAGGGCGTGGGAGCGCCAATTGACAAGACAAAACCAACAGTTGCCGGAAATCATCGAACGGCGAAAATTATAAGAAATATAAAATATTCCAAATAAATGCAAAAATAGTGGAACATCGTAGTCACGCAGACTAAATGACGAGCCCATTAGGAAGAAGAACGAAGGAGTTCGAATCCATCAGCTCCGTAACTTTTTCCGTCGCTTTATCCTGAATTGTAAAGAAACCCGAACCTTTTTCAATCCGTAGACAATACGACGAACTATACTGCGCATCAAAAAGTAGATTGTTTTAAGATATTGCGTGATTTTAATTCTACAATATTTATTTTATATTGTTACGTCCTGAGGACTCCACGATTTCCTCATTTCAATAAAAACTAGTAAAATAATCTATTAGAATAAGAAGCACACGAAACCCAAGCGTAGCGGTCATCTGTTGGCAAACGGGGAATAAGCCCGATGGAATTGCCCTTTTATTCTGTATGCTGTCATTTCGTGTAATACAAATATGTCACAAGGAACCTTCCAGATGCGACTTTGACATAAGAAACTAAACAAGAGCATGATTTTGCCGGTCTTATCTGGTTCACACGTAAACAAAATCAGTATCCAGGTGGCAGGGACTCWAAATGTAACAAACAAATTACCCAAAACGAAACATTCTTTAAACATTGATGTGAATCAGTGGGTCCTGCGAAGTTGTGACAACATATGGAGAGAACCACGAATTCATAAACTTTTAACAGGTGGATTCATGATTCCTGCAGCCTCTAGTAAAAGAGGACTCGGCGACAAACCAAAAAAAATAAATGAATGAAACAAGTAATATTTCTGGAAGGTGCTATGGGAATTTACTTGCCCCCTCTTTAGGAAACAGGGCGGGCAAGTGAAGATCCAAACTTGCCAATAAATGATCGTAGAAAAGTCATACAAATAATAATGAAACACCAATTAACAAGCGTAGGATAAGATTTACGTTGCGGGTGGAGCCAATCTAATGTGAGAAGCTCCAATGAAATCTTGGAGATTTGAAAGATTGATCATGAAGGAAGGATATTCCACCAACCAAAACCTTGAAACCCACCAACTTGAACCATCCCACAAAAAATCCACCCCCTAAGAAATTCCTATATAAACCACGACATTTTGAGCACGCTCGCCTTTTTGACTTACCAGTCAGTCGTTACGGTAGTGATTACGTTACACAGTTCCACATCGAGTTTCAAAAAATCGGCTAAGAGCCCACAGCAGTATAAGTTCTCATCAACTAGCAGCCGCGAGGTCCAGCCGCCACCAAGCAGTAAGTCGTAACGCATATTTATATTTTATTACATTTAATTAACCTGCGGAGTACCCCGAATCCCGGTTTTTCTTACGGATCCCTGTGTTATTATTTGAGTCACATTTCATCCTTCCCTCTAAGAAGAAATAAGCAAAGAGGAAATTAGGGTGGCGATAAACAAGATCAAGAATGGGAAAACCGCGGGGATAGATGGAATGCCAGGAGAGGTATGGAAATACGGAGGAGAGAAGTTAACCGAATGGATAGAAGAATTTTGTAATAGAGACTGAAAAGAAGAGGGATGAAAAAAAGGAGTATAATTCTGATTGTAAAGAAAGGAAAGGGAAGAACAGTAGAAGAATATAGGGGAGTAACACTGATGGCAGCGCTTTACAAAGTTTATCTAATGGTGTTAGCAGAGAAACTAAAAACGGAGTGCGAGGACAAGATGGTGATTCCAGAGAATCGAACGGGGTTCAGAAAAAGTATGGGTACGATAGACAATATATATATATGTGTTATAAACTACATGATAAATAGACAGCTAGGAAAGAGGAAGATGGCAGTGGCGATGTTTGTGGATCTGAGAGCGGCATTTAACTCGGTGGACGGAAGGATATTGTACAAGGTAATGTGAGGAAGAGGAATAAGAGAAATGTCTAATAGAAAGAAGTACTAAGAGAGACAAAAAGTAGAATTAGAGTGGGAAGTGAGATAAGAGAGAGTTTCTGGACGGCAAGAAGCGTGAGACAGAGCTGTCTCCAGAGTTCGATATTATTTAATATAGTGATATCGAATCTAGAGAAAGAGATGGAAAAAGTAAAATGAGGAGGGATTAAGATTGGAGACAGAAAGGTATAGGCTAGCATGTGCGGATGATATAGTGCTATTAGCGGAGGAGGAAGAAGGGATGAGAAATATGATAGGAAGGCTGGAAGAATACAAGAGAAGGAAAAAATTGGAATTGAATGTGGATAAAGTAAAGATAGTGAGATTTAAAAAAGGAGGGGGAAGGAAAGGAAAAAGAAACTGGAGGTGGAAGGGGAAGAAAATAGAGAAACTGAAGGGATTTACATATTTAGGATATAGGCTACAATTAAGTTTTATTTGATTCGATTTATTCGGTTGACGATCAAAAAATCTATCTAATGATATTATTTATATACGTCTGCAAAGATGTTTTTCTCAATATATATGGTTATTGAGAAGAATATTACATGCCTCGGTGACCGAATTGGTTAAGACACTTACTCTGGATAGACAAGAAGTTCCAGGTTCAAACCCTGGCTGAGTAATATTTTTCGCAATAAGTTATTCAGTTATTTAAGATGCTATTAGCATCAATATTTAACTGACGATCAAAAATTAATTTGTGACTTTATTAGTTCGGTTTAGAATGGCGTTGCAAGTCCGACGAAAAGTCAGCGCGCAGTTCAAAAAATAACTGAAAAATTTGTATCAATGTATACAATAATATGATTGGGCATTTAAGATCCAGCTCTGACCGTATAGGCTAAGTCTTATTTGATTCGATTTATAAGAGTGTAATCTAAAGAGAATCGCTAATAAAGTTATTACAGGGGGTTCTGCTTAAGAAATTGAACGTTATCTTCAAGCGACTATCGTCAAATCATTATCACCACTCCCCTTACATACAACCATACAACTTTTGTCTGAAACGTTTTTATCTGCCGATCTCAGTTTTCAAAATATTCGACTAGATGGATTAAATGTATATAATATAAAAAATCTTATATAAAATAAAATCCAATAAAAAAATCTTATACAATATACATCTATATTATATATATTTTATACCTATACAGAATGTCCCATTTTTATTTTCACATTGAAATAGTTCGAAATGTAAAAAAGATATGGAAAAATATTTGAAATAAAAGTTGTAGAATTTGAAGGAGGACTTTGGTTGGCGCCGCCAAGGTCAGGTTATGGTCACTTTGAATTTTTTAAATGGAAACTTAAAAAATTGCTCCTTAGCTTTTATTGAACATTATTGTAACTTTTCTTAAGATCTTTCCAAAACACTATAATTAAATTCACTTTGAATCAGTCATTTTGAAGTTATTGAGGTTTATGTAGTATTCAACGAATAAAGATCGGTGATTATATAAATCGGAAATGATAATGAAAGCAAGATCGAGAGATGATCCGACCAAGTAAAGCAAGAACGGACAGTTAGGAAATTTGATTTCATTAGATCTAATAATTTTGTATCATTGATATCGTTAATTTTATTCTTCTATTCTTTAATATGAATCATTTTTTCAAAGTTAAGCTTATTTATATTGGATTAAACTATTACTATACAAAATACAAAATTATTAGATATATTAAATTATATATTTCTAAAAAGGATTTCGAGCTCTTACTTTTGCAAATTGTTACTAATGCTACTAATAATGTTACTAATAGAAAAAATAAATGTTACTAATAATTTCTGAAATAACGAGGCAATTGTGAAGAAGATTTTTAGTTCTTTATGAGTTTTGTCTCGATGAACTCAGATCTTGATAAATTCTCGTACTCAAAAAATCGCGAATTATTCACTAAATAAAGTAGTAGATATCCTGTTGATTCTTGACGAATGCAACAGGAATTACGTGCTTCTCGTCATTATGCTGAGTCATTATATCCTAATCGTCGCTATCCAAATGCTCGGCAAGTGATAAATATTGAAAGAAGAATGTAACGGTGGACCGTTACCAGCGCGCCCATTTCTCCGAGCCGATGGCTGCTTCCTCGAAATAAGCTCCATCGAATTTAGATATAATGCTGCGCTAGATTATAGAATAGTTTGCAAGTTAGGTTATAAGGTTGCGTTAGATTGTAAGATAGGTCGTGAATACGATTACAAGCTGACTAGATTGTAAAAGAGGTCAAAAGCTAGATTGTAAGTCCTGCGCGTAGTGTAAGGCCGTCGACGCCTACCGCCAGTCTATGATTGTTTCTTTCCTTTGTAAAATTGAAACTAATTATACTTCATTACTCTTTTTTCCCTGTAAAAATAAAGCCAAATACATTTCATTACTTTCTTTCTTCCAAATTGGTGTTTCTCTTTCGAACCCGAACTCCGTCAAGCTGTTCCGAGCGAATCGAACGTTACAAAATCCGAACAGGGACCTGCTCTGTGAAGCACTAATCATCACAAAAAAGGATCGTCTTTTATGGCTCCTCCAAAGAGCGCTGGCTTTATCATCTCACGAAGGTAAGTGTTAAAAAGACAACTGGTAAAAAAGAGAGAGAGAGACTCGGCATAGATGGGTAGCGTTATCGAATTGCATTCTCGTATGAGTCGTTTCACTGTCGATCATCCAGAATATATGTTCGAGAAAATCAACAGCATCAATTTCAATATGGATCAACCGCAAGAAAATAAGGAGCTCGCCCCCGATCCTAATACCGCGCAAATCGATATAGTAAAAATAATCAATTAGATACGAAAGTACTACGGACTGCTACTTTGATGTCAAGGACTTCTTATCGTTCTTGGAAAGAATGGAGGAGCTTCGCCAGGGATACAGCTTCTCTGGAGATCAGCTGTTGATGGGGCTCCCCGAGTTGCTCTGAGGTGAAACCCTATTGTGGTACCAGAATAATCGGGACATCTGGATCGGTTGGGATGAATTTTGCCGAAAATTTCGGCAACAATACCTACTTTGCCGCTATCGGACTCAGTTGGTTTGTCGCGAGATCCAAAGTCGTCCGGATGAACCATAAACGACAGCCATGCTCACATACGCCGAGCCGGGGGATTCTTCCATAAGGAACAGATCGACCGACTGTATGAGAACATGAATTCGGAGTACAAGCTGTACGTCTGCCTGGACGACATCACGAGTCTTAGTGACCTGAGCGCCCGCGCTTCTGAATACGAGGTTATCGAGAACGACAATAGCTGCGGACAGAAAGAAAAATTGCATTTTAAACCACGGTAACCGCCGCTTATTATCGGGAAAAGTGCTGTTAGAGGTGCAAGCAGAGGGGTCATATGCGGGTTGATTACGAGAAACCGTCGAGAAAATTTTGCTCCCGAGGCGGCAAGGATGGAATGCTGACCAGAAATTGCTATCCGTTTGTAGGAAACGCCACGGGGACCGGAGAGGATGCCGTGGTCCCCGCCGAGCCACCCGTAACGTAATCAGTCGCGGTCTCACAACACGGTAATGTTTCTGTCATATAATCGGCAACGGCCATATAATCGACTCGGGATCCGAACTTTTTTTTATTAATGCCAAGATAGCTCAATAGATCGGGTCATTGGGATACCAGGTTCACGACCAGCTCAGTAGCGTCCATCTGGCGAACAACTCGTCCACAGTAGTTCCGAGAGCAATAAAATTATCGATCTTTGTGGGGGACAGAAAATTCTTGCACCGGTTTCTGATGATACCTTCATAAAAAGCTCCAATGTTAATTGGAGTAGATCTATGGATTAAGATCGGAATCATGTTAAAGCCGCCTCCCCGGAGTCAGACTGCCTAGAGGGTAAACACCGAAGCGTACTCTGTGGAATTGTCCCTTCATCCGAGGAGAAACGACGACTAAAAATATTCATGAATTCTAAGAGCTACCGAAATTCGAAAGTGTTAAGGGATCGACCGACAAGATCCATCATCACATCCGCCTCAAGACCGACCAACCGATTAAACAGCAAAACCGACCCCGAAATCTCGCTATGCAGGCAATAATCAATCAGTAAGTTAATAAGATACTGGAGGACGGCATTGTGGAGCTGATTCGGAGCGCCTGGATTTCACTTATCGTTATCGTGAAGAAAATGGACAGTCCGCATCGTTTCTGTATAGATTTCTGAAGAGTGAATGACATCATCGAAAAAGATACGTACCCGCTTCCTCATGTAACCGCTACGCTTAACAAAGTGAGAGGGGCTCTCTACGCTTGACCTGAAAAATGGATATTAGCAGATTCTCCTCCACCCAAACAGCTGACCGATTACGGCCTTCACCGTTCCCAGTAGAAGATTGTTGCAATTCCGAATGACGCCTACACTCGGCACCGGCCACTTTCCAACGGCTGCTGGATGAAATCCTGGGACCAGAATTAAAGCCTAACGTACTGGTGTACCTAGACGATATTATAATCGTTAGCCAATTTGACGAACACCTTCAACACCTGGCGGAAGTCTTTCAACACCTGCGGAAGGCTCGTCTGTGATTGAATCCGGAAAAATGTTTCTTTTGCTAGGAGCAACTGAGGTACACACAACTCGGACACATCATTGATAGAGATGGAATTTGGTGCCGACCCGGAGAAGGTTAACGCCGTCGCCAACTGGCCGGGTCCGACTACATTACGCAAAGTTCGCCAGTTTTTCAGAATGGCTTTCTGATACCGCTGATTTCGTCTCGGGATTCTCCGTTATAGCAGCTCCAATCACCCGATTCACGACGAAGAATGCCAAGTGGACCTGGAGCGAAAAAAGAACCTTCAGACAACTGAAGGAAGTTGATAAATGCATCGGTGTTGGTCTGCCCAGATTTTAGCCGGAGATTCATATTCCAAACCGACGCCAGCTCCCATAGACTTGGAGTCATATTGATCCAATATCAGGAGGAGAGCGCGTGAAAGCGTACGCCAGCCGTACTCTGAATGAAGCAGAGAAAAACTATAGCTCCACGGAATTGGAATATCTCGCTGTGGTGTAGGGGATCCGGAGGATGAGAAGATACCTGGTGAGCTACGTCTTCACCGTAGTGACCGATCACCAGTCCCTGCGGTGACTGGAGAAGCTGGAGGAGCTTTCTGGACGACTGGGAAGATGGCTCTTCGAGTTGCAGTAGTATGATTACGATGTCCGATATCGAAAGGAAAGTCTTAACCGCGTGGCGGACGCCTTCTCGAGAAAGCCGGAGGTATGTAGCACCGAGAGAACTTCAAAATGCGGGTGGTACCAGCGCATCGTAACCGGAGTAAAAAACCGACCATCCGACTTTTCTGACTACCATACAGAGTGCGGCCTACTGTATCGTCACATTTTGCACGATCTGAACTTCAGGGAAGTCGACTCGACCGAACAATGGAAGCTGTGTATACCTCGGGAGGAGAGGGCAACTGTGTTGAAACGGCAGCATGATGATCCCGTTAAACACCTAGGAATGGCTAAGACCATCGCCCGAATAGCCAGATTGTATTACTGGCCGGGCATGTTTCAGGATATCACGCATTACGTGCGATGCTGCCCGACCTGCTTGGTGCATAAGGTGCCCCCGATGAAGCCCGTTGGAAATTTTTATACCATACCAATTACTGCCCCGTGGAAGCAAATCACTCTCGATTTGGTGGACCTTTTACCGCGCTCCATTAGGAGCAATATTTATCTCGGATAACGAGACGCAATTAAAGTTCGCAGCTCGCTAAGTTATTGCGAGCGTTTCGGATTGAACGTCGTACTGCTCCGGTGAGAGCACCCCATTGTAACTCCGTCGAGCGGACTAATAAAACAGTAAAAACAATGATTTTCCAGTTCGTTGAGAAGAATCATAGACACTGGGACGAGTACCTCCTGCCGCTGCAGTATACCGCTACCGAGTATACTCCGGCTTATTTGAATCATGGACGTGAGTTTGTTTGCCTGCACCCGGAGGATCGATGCTCGACGAATGCGGTCCCTCATGTTACGTGTCGACGCCTCGAAGAACGTTTGAGGTGGTCCGCATTAAACAGGTCTGCGCATTCCAAAAACAGGAAACGTATTATAATTTGCGCTGGAAGAATTGGAAACCGCGAGTCGAGGAATTTGTGTGGAGGCGCGATTACCCTTTGTCAAACAAGGCCGCCGGATTTAATGCAAAGTGTCCCATGATTTATCAGGTCGCTAGAAGTACGCCGAATAATATCGTGAATTTGCGGAACGCGCAGAGACGTTGGCACGTGCACGTGCAGGACTTGAAAAGTGCATCGGCGATGGGATCAGGAATGCGGTTCGAGTAAGGGAAATCCACGAATTCGGGCCGCGTGACGCAATGATTGATGACAACGGGCGAAGAATGAGAATATATAATGAAAGCTGAATCTCGGGAACCGGGCAACAGTCTTTTGGGAAGCTTATCATGAGTAAGCAGAAGATTTTGAAAAAATTATTCGGTGACGTATCCGATGTTTTGGATAAGGAGAACGCCCCCGTGGAATACGGTCAACGCCGGGGAAGCGATTAGTGTTGGTGCCACGAGTGGACACCAAAATACAACGGGGGCAGCGCGAGACGGCACGTAAAGCCGCTGCGCTTGCCACGCCACCGCCACCACCGCCAGGCCGCTGCTCGGGGAACCGCACTGGACAGAGAGAAAGGTCACGCTATCAACTAGGCCTTCCGGGGCCGCCGCTCTCGCGGTTATCACCGTTTCTTCGGCGGGATTGCTGGCGGCGTCATCGCTGAAGATCGAGAGGATACCACCACCGATCCAGGTATCGTCCTTCCGGATACCGCACTTTGCGATATTCCGCAGCTAAAAGTACAAGCTGCGGATACCGGGAGAGTAATCTTGCGGTTCAATCACGAGAGAGTGAATTCATGCAACCGCACGGGAGATCCCCTCAAATGGGGGAAGGTGATGTAACGTGGACTATTACCAGCGCGCCCATTTTCCCAAGCCACTAGGCTGTTCCGTCCCGAAGCTCTGTCAGATTTACATATAGTGTTGCGCTAGATTGTAGGATAGTTTGTAAATTAAGTTATAAAGTTGCGTTAAGTTGTAAGAGGTCGTAAATAAGATTATAAGCTGGCATTAGATTGTAAAAGAGGTCGAAAGCTAGATTGTAAGTTCTGCGCATAGTGTAAAGCCTATCGCCAATCTATGATTGTTTCTTTCCTTTGTAAAATTGAAACTAATTATATTTCATTACACTCCTTTCTCTGTAAAAGTAAAGAAGACATACATTACTACAAGAACAAATACATTACTTTTTTCTTTCAAATTGGTGTTTCTCTCTCGAACCGGACTCCGTCGAGCTGTCCCGAGCGAATCGAACGCAAAACCGAACGTAACAAGAGTTTAAAGAAATACATTACATTGTCAGAGACAGATAAACAGGCTTCCAAATAATAATAACTCTAAACTCCTCACAGTTTTAGACATGGTCCAATTCAATCCACACATCAGTATTCGGCATTCAAATAGAATGTGAATTAGGAATCTCTTGATCTACAAATATTTATAATGTTACTATCCATACAATACTATCTCTATCACATCAATCTAGTACAGGAATTAAGTGAGAATGATTGCAGATTAAGAGTTCAATTTTGGGCATTCGATGCCATTAGAGCAAAATCCAGATTTCTTTTGAAATCGTCTCTTTCAGTGACGAAGCTACATTTCATAGCAATGACAGTCTCAATAATCACGATAATCATAATTGGTCATCAGTAAATCTTCATTGGTATCGAGAGGTGCTCAATCAGCATCGTTGGAACTTTTACGTTTGGATTGGAATATGTAATGATTAAATTATTGACCCGCATTTTTTTAAACGTACAATCAATGATCTAATTTACTTAGATTTCCTCCAAAATCATTTGTCAATATTTTGAGGAAATTTTATTGGATGTCCACCAGAGACTTTGATTTCAACAGGATGTTTTAACACATTACACTCAAGATGTTCAGATTTTTTTAGATGAAAACTATCAATCATTGGATAGAACGAGGACGATTAGTCTTGTTGGCCTCAAGAGTTGAGATCATCAAATTTCAACACTTTTGATTACTATTTATGTGGATTATGTGAAAGATGCTGTATATTAGGAAATATCAACTACAAGACTAGACATGACAAATAGAGTCAGAAGAGCCTGTCAAGCAATAACGCTGCAAATATTCAGAGGAACTATAGAACTTTAGACACAGACTAAATTTGTGCCTGGAGAATAACGAAGCACACTTTAAACATAAAAGCTAAAAGTTCCATTCAAAAAATTCAAAGTGACCTTGACCTTGGCAGCGCTACCTAAGATCAAATCAATATTTTATGTCTCCCTTCGAACCTTACAACTTTTGTTTAAAGCATTTTTTGTATTTTTTGTACGTTTCGAGATATTTCAGTGTGAAAGATAAAATATTCTGTATATGTATATACAAAAAAGGTCGGAAATTTCAAAAAATATAAATTTTATAGAAAAATGTTTTAGACAAAAGTAAGGTTCTAAAAAATCTGTTTATCGATCTTGTCAGTTGGATGGCGTCACCAAGGAAGGTCAAAGTCACATCAATTTCTTTAAATGGAACTTCCTACTTTTTATTGCACATTTTAGCTTAATTCAAGAACTTTTCAAAACTCTACTATAATGAAGCTTATTTTCATTAAGTACTTTTTGAGTTATGAGGGTTGAATATTAGAGCACAGCCGGTAATTAGCATTATCCAAGGTGTACTACTAGATGGAGTTACCTCTTGTGTGATTCAGCCAACTAAGGCAAAGATCCAATCAAATCAAGATCGCGTATTTGGAAACTATCGACATAGTAAACACATTTTGTTGATACTCATTTATCATACTAATTGTTCAAAATGCGCACCAATTATTTGATATTGTGCTATTTGATCAAAACTTGTCACAGCATTCTTTATGAAACAGCATTCCTCCTGTTCAATATTGCAAATCTTCCAATTATGCGAATCTTCCAGGATTCGAAGGTGATGAAAATCTTCTAGATTTCGTAATTTCGTTTTACATATTCTACTTTTTAGATGATCCCAGTAATCGAGTGACAATAAATCTGGCGATCGTGGTGACCACTCAATCCTTCCTCTTCTGTCAATCCACCGGTTAGGGAAAATTGTGCTCAAATAATTACAAACTTCTCTTCCATAATATGCTGCACCGTTCTGCTGAAACCATATTTGATGAAAGTTTTTACTTATTATTACTTATATTGCCGCGAATATCTAATTTTTTCTCAGCATATCTTCATATCTTCATATTTCATATTTCTGATGTTAAATTGCCTTCAATAAAATATGGTCTGGTCAATGTATTGTTTAGGACACCTAAACGTTCAGTTTTTCCGGACGTTGTGTATGTGCCTGTGGTATCCAGTGAGAATTTTCATCAGACCATAATCTACAGTTATGTCTATTGACGATTGATATCATTCACTTCGAAAATTGCTTCATTCGAAAAAACTATGTTGAATAGGAAATTAGGTTCTTCATTCTCTGCAACATGAACTCACAAAATTCGTTTCGTCGATCGAAATCATCTTTGTTTAGTGCTTGCAAAAGATAAATTTTGTATGGATGAAATTTAATTCGTTTCAAAATTCTCTGCACAAATTCGATTTGTATCATATTGCTGAGCTGTTTTACGGAGTTCTAATCTCTGATTTTCAACAAAAGAATGTGCAATATCGATGCTTTCTCTTCAATAGTCGCCGACAGTGGACCTTTCTGAAATTGTACGACTTTTCACGCTTCCAATTTCTTCAAAGCTCATTCGTTCGACAGTCGATTTTGAGATAGGGTTTTCATTATGGAATATATCGTTGAAAAGTTGCCTTACTTCATCGTAAGGTCTTTGCTGATCACTCCATCCCCGCATCATTAAGAGAAATATTTATTCTTTTTCCAAAAGATATGCCATAATTACCGAAGCAAATAGCTAAAGAAAAAGGAATAGTCTGAAAAACAAAAGCAAGAATTAATTTTTGAATAAAAAATAAAATTGAACTGAAGACAAGAAAAGTTTTATGAATCGGCAAGGGACCTCGATGCTGAATTTAATTTATTACTCGTTTTGTTTCAGCAACCGAATTATTTTCGATAAACAATAAAACGATAATTATTTATTCGCCGTTCGGACTTTCGCGTCTTTTTTTTTTTGCGTTATGCCGAACGTAGTATATCACAGAATTACGATAATTCGTAACTTTATCAAGGCATTAAGCCGAAGTAAATCTAATGAATGTTTTCTAAATTGATTTTATTTTTAATAATGGTTTTATTTGTATTTAAAACATCTGTCAAAAAATTACATTATCTTGGCTAATGCTAATGTTGACGGTACTTTCAAGCTTCTTAACTCAAAAAGTACTTAATGAAAATAAACTTTATTTTAATGTTTTGGAAAGCTCTTGAATTAAGCTACAAGAATATGCAATAAAAAAATAGGAATAGAGATGACCACTTTGGTGCGAGAATCTATGGGTCTAGGACAAACTATAGAGAGAGCATTCCTATGGAAGAGCTAGCCACGATTTTCTGGACAAAAGTGCTAGCTATTCTTTGGTATACAGAAAATCTCGTTAAACGAGGGAGACATAACAATTGTATTTACATCTGCTTGGACAGCAGAGCAGCTATAAATGCCCTTACTAAACCACTACGAAATCATCTGTAGTTTGGGACTGCATGGCTTTGGATAGACTGGAAATTAAACAAAACTACCCTAATATGGGTCCTTAATCCCCATCAGGATATCCTCAGTAATGAGATTGCGGATGGGTTGGTGAAGCTAGGACTTAAGAGGACCTGGTTTTGCGAGTCGTCGATGTTCCGTTTGCTACAGGAAAGAAAGTCATCAAAAGCTGGCTGGAGCGGGCACTTGAGCTCCTGGAATGGAGCCAAGAGTTGCCGTTGGTCCAAACAACTGATGAAGTGTTCCCAACAGAGCTAAAGATCTGTTAGTAATGAAGAGAGACAACTAAGGATAGGCATTGACTTCTCACGGGCCACGTGTCCCTCAGAGGTCACTTGTACAAGCTCGGGCTTGCCGAGCAAAAGAACTGCCGATTATGCGGAGATGAAATCGAGGATAACTTTCACATTTTGCGCCATTGCCCTGCGTTCTCTTGCAAAAAATATAGACTTTGGAGGGGTGGCACCCGTTTGGCCACGTTAATATTGACCACAGTCCCGATTGACCACGTTGCAATTGACCACGTTGCGATTGACCACGTTGATATTGATCACGTTTCGATTGATCACAGTCCCGATTGACCACCGTTCCGATTGACCACATTGACACGGCTACGGCGCCCCGAACAAAAAAAAACATATCCTATCTGCTTGGGACCTAAGTGCCTAGGAGTTGCAGCCCAAACAGTATATAATTACTATTAAAATACATAATCTGTCACAGAAACCCATGTGGACAGTGGGGTGTATAGACAGTAGTGGTTATTAAAAAAATAACATATCCTACCTGCTTGGGACCTAACTGCCTAGAAGTTGCAACCTAGACAGTGTATAATTACTATTAAAATACATAATCTGTCACAAAAACCCATGTGAACAGTGGGGTGTATAGACAGTAGTGGTTATTAAAAAAATAACATATCCTACCTGCTTGGAACCTAACTGCCTAAAAGTTGCAGCCTAGACAGTGTCTACTTGGAATATTTCTAACCCATGAGGACAGTGGAGTGAGAAGAGTGTTTAGAGACAGTAAAAATCAATTCTATATCAATATATTATTTGACAAAAAATACTATTTATCGCAACGATAATAAGATTACATTCAGTATGATTATTTTCAACATGATCAACTGAAAAAATGATCAATCGGGAAGGTGGTCAATCGAAATGGTGGTCAATCGGGACGGTGGTCAATCGGAACGATGGTCAATCGGGACGGTGGTCAATCGGGACGGTGATCAATCGGGACGGTGGTCAATCGGGACGGTGGTCAATCGGGACGGTGGTCAATCGGGACGGTGGTCAATATTATTGTGGTCAATCGGGACGGTGGTCAATCGGAGCATGGTCAATATCAACGTAGTCAATCGCAACGTGGTCAATTGCAACGTGGTCAATCGGGACTGTGGTCAATATTAACGTGGCCAAACGGGACGCTCCCACTTTGGAATCGTATGTCTCTCGAACCTGAAGATCTAGCAATGAAGAGGGTAAGCAGTTTTATGGGCCTGATGTTGAACACTAGGCTTGGATTGACAGTTTAACTTTGTTAGCCAACGGGGAGTCACAAAGGAACTTTTATATCTAGGTGACACAAGGGCCTCTTCTATGTCTACTCGTATGTTAGCTACTTTGACTACTATTATTATTAATATTAATAATTCTGTAAAATTATTACGATATTTTTCTTACAAATGTAAACACATAATAATACATATAAAATACATATAAAATTAAAATTTGTAAATATAAAAATACACACTTGGCCAATTTATACGCTTTTTTAATTAAAAAGTATCTTTAATATTAAACAAAAATAATTTTAATATTTTTAATAATTTCTTCATATTAATTATTTAAAAAATTATTAGTTTGAATTTTTTTTATTTTCATTGAGTTCATTTTTTAGTAATGTATAACGTTCATATTGGGAATTTTCTGTACTAACTGCGATACCAAGAGGACTCGATTCACGCGGGAATCGAAGCATCTTTTCCATTCTACTCACGCTAATCAAGCATGTGCGCTTACATTTACATACAGACAAATGGAAATGTAAATTCTATAAGCTTCGTAATCTTTGTAATCACTTCATACATTTTGAATAATGTTAACGCTATCGTAACTTTAAAGACTCAGAAAGGAAAATTTTGGAGAGTTGTTTAAAATGGGACACCCTGTATAATATAATATAAATAAAATAAATATAAAGAGAATTATGACAAGGTTAAGTAAAGCAACCAATTAGTAATAAGGGCTCTCAATATAATAACAATTCAAATAATAAATAAATTAACGGGCTAATGAGAGCAATGACAACGCAGTTCTTGGAGCGCAATATTAATATAATGTGATATATTACAAATAATTAACATAAATTCTGAATGTCCGGACGTTTCGGCTTATCTTCAATCCATCTTCAGCGGATTCTTACACGATTTCTTATCCTCTGAATATGCCGGGAAACCCTCAACGACAAGCAAGTGGATCCACAGTGCTAATTATGTTCCTCCAAATATCAATTGCTAGATGATATAGTCATGTGTCGTCGATAACTTTCCTATCATTATATCAATTATCATAGCATTATTGCTGTTATTAATATGCGGAGAGTCTGAGAATTCGTCAAGAACTCCCTTTTCTTTGTGATATCTTTTCTACCATTATATCAATTATCATAGCATTATTGCTGTTATTAATATGTGGAGAGTCTGAGAATTTGTCAAGAACTGACGTTACAATATAAGAATATGAGTGTGACAATGTCAAATGATAAAACAATAAATAATAAATAAATAAATGACGAACTACCACACATAATACAAGAACGCATTGGTCAAATTATAAACATTTAATATATTCCATGCTGATATGTACAGTGTATATAAGTATATTTAGTTCTCTATTTGTGTATTTTGTTAAGAATCTCGATGTATGCATATTGCAGGCATTCGGTATTGGATTGCAAATTTATGACTGATATGTATTCAAGTACATGCGCCGAGAAGAAAACAATCATTGTCGTGACATCTCTCGGCGCCCTTATTTARCTATTCGCGWAKATCGGCGAAAGCCTCAGCTTGCGCCGAATCATCGTTCCCTCGCTCCGCAAGAAGAGACCGAGACAAGCTAGCGTTGCGAGCGGGTGCTCAGGAGCTGTTCTTCTCCTGATCCCAAATATAACAGCTGGCGACGAGGAAAGGATTAATTAAAGCGTGAAGCAGTTAAACGTAGTGGAAATCAGCCACGTGGAAATTGTGGTAAGTTTTTTTTTTTCGCTGGAGCCGAGTGTGCGACACAGTTCGAGGAACTGCGTCAGGGACGGAAGGGATTGCCAATCGGAGGAAGCCTAAGCCAGGWTGACGACRACAGGCACAAGCTCGGGGACGCAGAGCCCGGTGCCGGGGATAAACCCACCGGCGAAGGTAGCTATATCGAATCCATTACAAGTCGACGTTTTCGACCCGCAACGGCAGCCGTTAATTCGTTGGCTACAGCGACTTGAAGGTGCCTTTCGAGTGTTCCAAATCTCGGGAGACACGGAACGTGTTGCCTACTTATTACATTTTGTGGGCGTGGAACCGTTTGGAATTTTATGTGATCGACTGGATTCTGTCGATCCATATACTCAGTCGTATAACACGCTAGTAGAAAAATTAAAGGAATTTTACRCGCCGGAACCACTGGAAATAGCCGAGATATACATATATAGAAAGCRKATGCAACGCGCAGAGGAGTCGGTCCAGGAATATATGGCCGCTCTTCAGAAACTTTCGTTACATTGTAAATTTGGAAACTATTTGCAAAYGGAGCTTCGAAATCAATTTGTATTCGGCTTAAAAAACCAACGCATCCAAGCAAAGCTGTTGGAAACAGCAAATCTCACGAAGGATTCAGCATTAAAAATCGCATGCGGAATGGAGTTGGCAGAGAAGGGCGTCAACAGATTGAAAGAAGAAAATCCTGTGGAATCGACCGTTGACTATCGGATCGGAGCGGGAGCCAAGCAAAAGAAAGCGAAAGGCCGCGAAGATAGAAAGGCAAATTCTCGAAACCAACAACAAGCAGRGTCGAAGAAGGACGCACCGTCAACAAACCGTTCTTTAGTCAAACACAATAAGTATTCGAATAATAAGCGTGCGAATTCGAAATCAAACGATATTATCTGTTATAGRTGTGGAAAGGCTCATTTGGCGCCAAGCTGTACCCTTCCTCGGAGCGTACAATGCAACGAGTGCGGAGGTTTTGGACACCTCCAAAAAGTGTGCAAAAAGAAGGGCCAAGCCCATTTGCTGGAGGAGGTATTCCGTGTGGATGATGGAGAGCATTTCGAGCAGAGG